>LOJH01028535.1:11191-28903 GCA_001685095.1 Ellobius talpinus | reverse complement strand
ACAGACAAAATATTGTATACATAATAAATAAATAAATAAATAAATATTTAAAAAAAAAATAAAAAAATAAGGCTGGAGGTGGCTCAGTAGTGAAGAGCACTGGCTGCTCTTTCAGAGGATCTGGGTTCCGTCACCAGCTCACAACTATATCTGTAACTTCAGTTCCAGGGGACTAGAGGCCCTCTTCTGGCTTCTGGGGGCACTGAGTACACAAGTGGTATATAGACCTACATGCGGCCAAAATACCCATACACAAAATAAAATAAATAAAGAAGGGCTCAGAGGTGGAGGGCTTGGTCAATACATGGGAAACCCTGTGCTCAGGCCTCAGCGCCAATTCAGAGCAGGGATATGGCTCAACGGTAGAGTGCTTACCTAGCAGGCATAAGACCACTCCATCAAAAGAAAAAAATTTAAAAAGAGAGAAAAAATAAGCAGGTAAATACATCACTCATTTAACTGACACCATGGCAAACAATTATGATGAAACAATCCCCTCATATAGGCAAAGAATCCTGCTGACAAGTCTATCCTTGTCTTAAGCAAAAACAAAAAACAAACAAAAAACCTCCAAGGGAAAAAAATGAAAATAGTCTAAACAAAAGCAAAGAAGTAGAAAGGAAGGAATGGGGGTAGACTGGATCTAAACACAATATATGCATATATGAATATTAAATATTTAATTAAAAATGAGAAGTGGTAGTAATGTCAGAATCTTAATGTCACTGTAACTTTCAACTCAAAATAGTTAAATATACCTATTTTTAAGTGAAATAGCTCAAGTACTTGCCAGATACACACACCAGCTTCTCCAAAGATATGAAAACTGATGCCTATATTAGAAACCACAGAAAAAGAGCCAGGACGGAGCTAGAGAAAATACAACTTGCCTAATACTTCAAAACTCAAACTCCTACTGAAGTAAATCTTTGTTTTTCAGGAAACCCCTAGAAATAAGCAAGTCACAATGGAATCTGAACTCATAGGAACTTAAACAACATCAAGTCTGAAAAGCCACTAGCTGATTTATGGTGTGGCCTAGGGACACTGTTAGAGAACAAAGCAGTCACCAGGCAAAGCATGTAATCACCTGCATTTGTCCTGGCCCACACTGTGATGCCAACACGTTTCACAGGCGTCCCTGTACACGGTTATAGGTCTATAGCAACATAACCTAGTTTCTGCCAAATACAGACTATCGAAGTCCCTCCCTCCTCCCCTTCCTCCAAGTCCCCAAAAGAAAACTCAACATTGAAATAAGATTAATAGGCTGAGTATAATAAGGTCAGAAAAAAGTTAATAAGGTCTTAATTTCAAATGGTTCTCTGGGAAATGGCAACTAACACTAGCATCGACAAGGTGACTATGCCCTTCTTTGTACATAAAGTCAATAACTAGTCCAAGTTCGGGGAACTGTAAAGCAGAAGCGTCATTCCGGCAACCTCTGCTTTCAAGGTTGAGAGGTGGAAAGATCATATCTGGCCAAATGGTCAATAGCACAAGGACAACAGCACTTCAGATTAAATACCTTATCAGAAATAAGACATAAAAGCCAGATTCATCTCCGGTTTCTATTTTAATAACTCTAAGTTAATTCATTAATATAGCATTATACATAAAGAAAGAAGCCCAACAGTTATGAAAATGCCAAGATATTTTGGGAAACAAGCCTGGGAGGAAAGAAAAAAGGGGATGGTGTCCTCTCTGAATATTCCTTGTCTAACTTGGTTCGAACTTGGGCCTAAGACATAATAGTTTAAAATGATGATCCTTTTCAGAAGAAAAGGATGTAAGGGAACTTCTTTGAGCCCTCATTGGTCAAAACATTTGCTTTATATTAAGTTTAATCACCCACCTTTAGGGAGGCTGTTTGCAGAACACACTCCCCTTTATTTCTTGGGAGTCTGACCTGCAAGACAACTGTGACCAGCTCTGGTTTTACACCCTACTTAGTCATCACTGAGCTGTGTTACCCTCCCTGCACCGCCTTCACCTGCCGCTTTCTATTATTACTCTGTAAGTGCACCCTAAGGCTAAGCACAACTACACAAGGAAGGCAATTAATAATTTAAATGCTCCTCACTGAGAGCACTTTAGAAAGTCTACTTGCCTTTCTGAACTTATTGTGTGTCCTTTGTCTTTTAAACCACAATGGTTGCAAAAGTGTTTGGCAATTCAAAAACCCTCTCCCTTCTAAAAGTTAAAAAAAATTCAATGAAGCATCCATGACACATTCATGCTACTTCATAATGAAATAAATAGCCTGAGTTTTATAGGAGCCCTCCCCTAAACAGAAGGCTGCTCAGAAAGCTAATGCATTCTGTGAATTCAAAGAATAAAGAAATAGCAGGAAATTCCAGTTTTTTCACTTCTAGTAGCATTTACAACCTAGCTCAAACTAGACTGCTCCTGATAATTACAGGGAAGAAAAGGGAAAAAAAAAAACCAAACCAATTTCGGACTAAGATTTACTTCCTTTGGCTTCCCCCTCTCACACAGGGGGTCAATTATACAGGTTTCACCTTCCTTCCTCGAAGTACATTTAGTCCCCTTTTCTCTTTACCAGTCAAGACTCTGGAGATGTGTTCAGTTTTCAGCAGGTAGAGAGAGGTGCCTCTAAATCCCAAATACGGGCGACAAGAGAGGTTTCCGTGGCCAAACCGTCGAGGGAATCCTTTCTCCCTTTGCTGTGCGGGACACGTCCCGGCTTCTCAATGAACAGAAGCCAAACGGGAAAGCTGGGAGGTTCTCCCTCGGCCTCCGGCCGCTAGCGGCCACACCCCTGGCCTCAGCCCTCTCCCACCGGGGCGCTCCGAAGCCCCCAACTACCAGCTGCTGCACCCGACCCGGTCACCACGGCCACCGCGGAGGAGGCACTTTCTCCAGGCTTCCCCCCTCACAACGGTCACACCCGAGGACTCCCTCCATCCTCAACCGTCACGCTCCGCGGATCTCCCTTTCCTCCCGCGCCTACGACCGGGCTTGGGGTTCCCCTCCCTCACAACCACCCCCAGTCAGTCAGGGACACACCCCAAAGCCAGCCGCCTTGAACTCACTGGAGGCAAGGGCGGGGTGGCGGCGGCAGCCGGAGAGCACAGCCCGGGTGGTGGTGTAATGGTTTCCTGCCCGTCACGATTCTTTCTAGATCTAAACCACTGCGCAAAACCCAATTTGCCAGGGACAAAGATGGTGGGCCGGAAGCTTGGCGTAAGAGAATCTCGCCTCGTGACGTCATCCGGGTGCGCGGGAGAACCAAATAATCAGGCTGTGTCTCTGTTGCCCCGGCAACGGAAAGGTTTCCTTATCTCTGGGTCAAAGAAGTGCCTATCGATCAAGGCTTTGAAAGCCAAAGTGGCTTTCCCAAAGGATATGCTGAACTAGTGGATATTCTCGGCATTTATCTCCGTGAACAAGAATTTTGTAAAGCCTGTGTGAGATACCCTATTTTCTTAAACACAAACCTCAGGTAATTTGTCGGATTCAGAAGTCTGTAGGCTATAGAAACCGACTGACTACATACATGAGCAGAGGAACTAGGAGATAGCGACTTAGAGTCTAAGAAATATTCAGAGCTGAGTTCGAATCTCCATATTGAATATCACTGGGGAAACTTAATAGTGCCCCACCCCACCCTGCTCACGCCCTTCGTCTTGGTACTTAAGTGGTGTAAGCTAGCTTTAAAAACAAGAAACACGTGTCGGACGATGTAGTTCGTTCAGGGTAGCCAGCAACTGGAGCTCCTCTTGCTTCTGTCTCTAGCGTGCTGGGACTCATCTTTTTTGAACTTTGAATCTATATACCTTAGAGGCTCTTCTGCCCTGCTGCTTTTGGCTTCTCTCATTTCACCATTAAAGAAATATTTATTAAGGACTACTACAGAAATCCAACTTTTTTTTGTAACAGTCCTAGCTGTCCTGAAACTCCTTTTGTGGAGCAAGCTGGCTTCGAACTCACAGAAATCGAAGCAAGCCTGGTCCACAGAGTGAGTTCCAGTACAGCCAGGGCTAAACAGAGAAGCCCTTTCTCAAAAAATCAAAAACGAAAAAGCAAATAAAAGTATAATCAAGTTAGCTATTTTCTGAGAATTTATTACATAATTTCCTATGTACATATTTATTATATATTTAAGATCGCCAAAACTGATGGTCAGGCTTAGCCTTTAATGCCTTCTAATAGAAAGGTCAATCACTCATAAGTCTTCTATTAAACTACACATTTGAGAGTGAGGTTTTTGATGCATTGTTTACTAAAACCTGGCACATTACCAAAGTAAAATAAAAATCGACACCTTTTTTTTTTCTCAGAACTGGGGATGGATCCTAGGGCTTCATACATGTTGGGCAAATACTGTACCACTGAGTTATATCCCCAACCATGACATATTATTTTTAACTCTGTTCCTTTTCTCATGTAATAATCAGCTTCCTTTTTAAAGAGTAATTTCATAGATCCATTAATCTAGATGTCTTGCTCCTCTAAGAATGAAATGAGACTCTAAACCAAGATTATTCAATTGGATTTTCTTTTTTTTCTCCTCCTTCCTCTCCCCCTTTTCATTTTTCAAGATAAGATCTCACTGCCCAATCTCTCAGGTGCTGAGATTATCTGTGGGTGCCAGCACTTCCTGTCAGAACTGGACTCACCAGCACAGTGGCAGCTTGATACTCATTCATTGTAACAAGGTTACTTGGATGAAATTTTGCTAATTCCTGCTATGGAACTCTAAAATGGTTAAATAGTCCTGTTCTTTTTGGGCTACCTTATTTTTATGAGTATGGGCTACATAGTGATTACCAAACCAGCCATGGACAGGTACACAGCAAGAAACTTTTTAAAGCTGAAACAAACTTTTTTTTTTTAAAAAAATACCTTTTAGAAATTCAAAAGTTGCACTTCCTGACAACTATTTTAGTAAAGTATAAATCATATTCTAGAACTATAAAGGTAACTTCTAAAATTGAAACAACTAAGCCCAAGCCCTTTTTAAGGTTCTCATTGTATAAACCAATTGCCTACTTTTACACTCTAAGGTCCTAAGGTCTTTTTAGCCAAGGAATTGGGAGTTATCAGGGAGACGGTGAACTCGTCCAAATTCCATTAACCTCTACCCACAACTCAAACGAAGTATTTGCAACCCTTTGGCAGATTACTTTATGTATACAAACCGAAAAGTACCCTAGTCTATCAAAATTCTGTTCCTGCTAGACTATCAAGATTGCTACAGTGTATTGGTGTCGCTAACAAGGCATATCTACTGGGCCGGAGGGCAGGAACAAATTTCTTCTAGCAGAATGTGTCTAGAGTACTAACTTAATTTTACACATGGAAGACAATTTAAGCTACCAGCCTAAGCTACCAGTATGAAAAGTAATCGTCTTAAATTCTAGTGGATAAGAAGAAACTTTTTCATCTTAGTGAAACTTGTTGAAAACTGACAATAAGAAACGTTAAAGTCTGACTCTAACTTCGCGGGAAGGTAACAGAATTTGAACTAAGCACCACCTGCGTCGGGTCTGCGCAGAAAGGACCTACTCATCTTTTTTCCCTTGGCTTGATCGCCCGTGGATAGGGGTGTCAGGCAGGGGCCCCAGCTCTGCAGAGAGGCTGGAGTTTGACCCTCCACTGAAGCCTCCACGCAGAGATGACCAGGAACAAACGCACCCACCACACTAGCCAGTCGCCTCATTAAAGTCAGGAGGACGGAAGCGGAAGTCCCGGTTGGTCATAGAGTTCCCTGGTTCCGGCTCAGGGCCACAGTCGATGCTAGAGCGCCTGTCTTCCGCCCGCTGTGCGGAGGTCCTCGGAGCTTCTGTTTCCGGGTGCGGCGTCTGTCACAAAGCCTAGACCTCTCTTCGCAGGTGGCGTCACGGGTCCTCTGCGCCGCGCCCGAGGTCAGCAAGCAAGGACGGGCGCTTCCCAGCGTGCGGCCGGAGCCGGGCCTCGCAGCTCCGAACTGCACCTCGAGCGACACGTTCCTTGGCTCACACCTGTCTCCGAGTCACGGTCTGCCCTGTGAGGTGCAGCATTTGACAAGTCATTCCCCAGCCCCCACATGCCCACGTCCCGAGCTTCGGAGTTAACAGTCCTCAATTTTGAGACTCCCTCCCCTCTGCCTCCATAAGTCTTTATTTTTTTAAACCCCAGTTGAGTTTGCTCGTGTAAAATTAAATTTGGAGTTTCGGGTGCCATGCAGAAAGATTAAGACTCAGCACCCGTTTGATACAAAACAAGTTCATGCTCGTTAGAGTGTTTGTGGGAAAAGTGACTCCCAGTACACACAGGATACTATGGCTGAGCACGGGGCTCATATCACAACTGCTTCGGTGGCGGACGACCAGCCATCCATCTTTGAAGTGGTAGCACAGGACAGTTTAATGACAGCAGTGCGACCCGCTCTTCAGCATGTGGTCAAGGTAAGGTGTTATTCCTCTGAAAATTTCAGGAGCGAGTGGATACAACTCAAAACATCTTATTAGTAATCAAGAGTTTGCAATGATCAAAGTGTGTCATTCATGTCCATGGCTTAATTTGCATCCAAAGAGCCCTGTACAATTTCTAGGACCTCAGAGAGCTTAGGCTATACCCCCAAAGCGAGCTATTTCAGCTAGATGTATTGACTTTAGAAGGAATAAGTTAATGTGAATACAAACTGAAGACGGTCCCTGAAATGAATCTTGTTTTGGCTTCAGGTTCTTGCAGAATCCAATCCTGCACACTATGGCTTCTTCTGGAGGTGGTTTGACGAAATCTTCACCCTGCTAGACCTTCTGCTCCAGCAGCATTACCTTTCCAGAACTAGTGCCTCATTTTCTGAACATTTCTATGGCTTAAAGCGGATTGTAGCAGGAAGCTCACAGCAGCTTCAGCGACCGGCCAGTGCTGGGCTTCCCAAGGAGCACCTTTGGAAGTCCGCTGTGTTCCTAGTTCTTCTGCCCTACCTGAAAGTGAAACTGGAAAAGCTGGCTTCTAGCTTGAGAGAGGAGGACGAATACTCTATTCACCCCCCTTCTTCTCACTGGAAACGATTCTACAGAGCCTTCCTGGCGGCCTACCCATTTGTTAATATGGCCTGGGAAGGCTGGTTTCTTACACAGCAACTTAGATACATCCTAGGAAAAGCGGAGCATCACTCTCCCCTGCTGAAACTGGCTGGAGTTCGGCTAGGTCGACTGACAGCTCAGGACATGCAAGCTATTGCGCACAGACTGTCTGAAGTCAGTGCGATGCAGGAACCCGTCAGAAGGTAAGACCTTAACATTGTCTAAAACCCTCCTTTTGTTAACAAGATTTAAAGTTGTACATCAACCATCTGGTTTGCACCAGTTATTAATGCCATTGTCATAGCAAAATCACTCCTCACATCCATAAACAAGGACCACCTTTCTGGTAATGTTTCTCATAATAGGTACACTTTGCTGTGTGCCTGGTGTATGCAAGGCTCCATGGGAGGTATTTACTTTGTTTACATTATCTTATGCCTCATCACAGACTGCTAAATTAAATGCAATGGCTTCAGTTAATAGTTGGGGGAACCAACAGCTAGAAGACGCAGAACCAAGACTCAATGCAGAACATACAATTCTAAATGTTTTTTTTTTTTTGGTTTTTCGAGACAGGGTTTCTCCGTGTAACAGCCTTAGCTGTCCTGGAACTTGCTCTTGTAGACCAGGCTAGCCTAGAATTCAGAGATCCATCTGCCTCTGCCTCCCGAGTGCTGGGATTAAAGGTGTGCACCACCACCACCTGGCTTAAATGCTCTTATCCATGATGCTACACCACCTCTAGCAATGCTTATTCTCCCACAAGTTCAAAGATATATGCATCTCTTCACCGCTAAATTGCTTTTTAAGTCAAATATTTTTTTCTTGGTGAATTATCTTCCATCTTAAAATTCTATAAAATCATCTTTAATGCCTTCCTCAGATCAAAGCCTAATCTTTTGTTGTTAAAAACCGGTTGGGGCGCTAGAGAGATGACACAGTGGCTATGTGAATGACATGCACTGCTTGCTCTTCCAGAGGATCAGAGATCAATGTCCAGCACCCATATTTGGCAGTTCACAACTGCCTGTGACTCCAGCTCTTCTGACCCGACTGGTACCTGCAAGCACATATAGACAAGCAGACACATACATACAATAAAGCTTTTCTTAGGTGTACACCTAGCAGTCGGTGGCGAGTCAACTGTTTACAACAGACCCTCCAGTCCAGGAGCGCTCCATCTCCAAACCAGTGACTCCCACCAAGTGTGGAACTGCACTTAGTGACTCTATGATCACACCCAAATAAGCTCTTTTCTCTGCCCTTTGTTCTCTTTCCCAACAGCGCTGGTGAGAGGATAAAGTCAGCTCTGAAGAAAGCTGTGGGAGGTGTCGCCTTGTCCCTCTCCACTGGCCTTTCCGTGGGTGTGTTCTTCCTGCAGTTCCTTGACTGGTGGTACTCTTCTGAGAACCAAGAAACCATCAAATCACTGACTGCTCTGCCTACCCCACCACCACCTGTACACCTAGACTACAACTCAGATTCACCCCTGTTACCCAAAATGAAGACAGTGTGCCCGCTGTGTCGTAAAACCCGGGTGAATGATACAGTTCTTGCCACCTCTGGCTATGTGTTCTGTTACCGCTGTGTATTTAATTATGTGAGGAGTCACCAAGCCTGTCCCATCACAGGCTATCCCACGGAAGTCCAGCATCTAATTAAACTCTACTCTCCAGAGAACTGAACGAGATTAGCAGAATATCTCACAAGCTCAAGTTCTGTACTGTCAGCCACAAGATTGTTTCAGTGTGGCAAACAACACTGATACTTCCCTAATTCATAACTACAGTAATTTTCAGTAACTATATGGATTCCTTTAAAAGGACATATCCACTTGATCCTAACTTTTTGCTCTCTACCAAGCTGGTTAAGCAGGAGAATCAGGATTACAGGCGGTGTGAAGGCCAATGTGGACAAGGATTAAAGAAGACCTCTAAGTGTTGCTTGTCCTCAAGAGCAGGGTTTTCAGCTGAATGTGGCAGTGTAGTAGACAGGATTTTTGAGTTCAAGGCCAGTTTAGGCCACTAGAGGGAGACTGTCAAAAAAGTAAAATGAAAGTGAGAGGCTATGATTAAGAAGGATGCAAGCTCACAGGCAAACCCAGGTTAGACTTTACACAACAGGTGGTCTGGTAAACAGGCCTTCTCTTTAGAAGATATTTCTTTACCTGCAAAGTAGAGGCTTCATCAGACTACATACAATATGAAACATGGACTTCTTTCTAGAAATACTTAGGGACATTTTAGAGAAACAACCCCTTCCAAATACCTTGACTTACTAACATCTGCTAATTATCAGCATTTGAAGATTCCTTCATGAGCCCACACCTGTCTCTCTTGGGAAACAGTAAAGAAAAATAGGATTTGTTTATAGGGAGGAGTCTGGAAATTTCCATGTGAATGAAAGCTAGCAAGCAATGGTGAGATGCAGTAAAATACTTATGGAATGTTTACCGAATGCTTACCTAATGAATACTTAATGAGGAGCAAAAGCTTTCTGCTTGCTCTTATGAGTTTTCTCAATTGAGTTTGCTCAATTGACATGAATCATCCTGGGTATTATGAAAGTTTCTATGAAACAATTAAGTAAATTTTAACAATACATGATTCTGGGAAAGAATTGTTCCATGCTGTCATGATTACTTCAGGGGTTTAAAATAAATTTTCATACAGATCACCTTTGACTTCTTGAAGTATTCCTGTATTGATTAGTTTTGCTTATTAAAAAGACAAATACAATAATCAGAACAAAAATTCTGTTCTAATAACAATACTGCCTTGTATGAAATAGCATTTACCAGAAACACAACAGATCAGTTGCTTATTTAGGAAAATTTATGACAGTAGGTGGACAAGCTGATGAAGAAATGGCTTTTGGAAAATCATTAATGTAGGATGAATGAAAATAATCTGTAAATGCCTGGTATAATACTGTGACTCATATTCTCTGGCACCAGGAAGATGAAACAACTTTACTAGCTTTTAAAATGGACAGTCCATCCTGTGGACTAAAAATATTAATGCTCACATATACCAGAAGGAGAGATCATGGTCTTTTACAAGCTCTGGTAAAACCTATCATAACAAAGGTCTAACCCAAACAATACCATAGTTTATTACAACACTTTTAATACAGTAATAAGTCAATGAAGAATTGGTTCCGATTCAGGACAGAAATGATGAATCCTCCATGAAGTTTTCAACCCTGATTTCTCACCTGGACCTAAGAAGGAAAACATGAAAGTATCAGTAATTCAAGGCTACAGAAGAAATACACATAATAAGCTAGGATCCACACAGGTTCAAATACACCTGGTGGCAGACAATCGGCTCAGAGAGAAGATTAAGGGATCATGCCCTGGTCAAAGCCAGCGCCGGAGCAATGGCAATACCAGGTCAGACTATACTTCACTCATCATTGCGTCATTTCGTTTAACCTCCCTGGATTACCTAGGATGCCTATTTTCACATTCAAAAAGAATTTAGTCTTACATACCAAGAGAGCTATTTTTCTTAGACGTTTCAATTTCGAATTTTTTAAAAATACTTTCTGCCATGCAGTAAGAAATTGCTATACAAAAATAAAAACTTAAACAAGTTTTGTTTGTAGGCAGGGGACTTTTCTGTTTTCACAACACAGAGTAGTGAGACATCACTCAGAAATTTTTTTAGAGCCAGGCATGGTGGTACATGTCTTTAATCTCAGCACTTGGGAGGCAGAGGACTGTTGAATCTCTGTGAGTTTGCGATCTACATAATTCCAGGACAGCCCTCAGAGCTACATAGCAAGACCCTATCTCAAATTAACAACAAAAATTTGTTATTTAAATGAGTCCAATCTCCACTTATTTGGACAAAATCTTAGGGATATCTGTGAAGAGACTTATAGCCTAATTTAAAGTAATGGCTGTAGAAAAGATTCTCTACAAAATTATAAATCAATTAACATGGAATTCAGCTGCTATCAAAAATGTAGTCAAAAATGCTTGTAGTTCCAGCTACTCTAGAGGGTCAGACAGGAGGATCACTTGAGCACAGGAATTAGAGGCCTGAGCAACGCAGGAAAACCTACAGTGAACAAATTATTCAACACAAATTTTTCTATCAGAATCTTCTAATTTCAGTTCAAAATCTCTGAGAAGCTAGGATCTGCTAAAGCTCTATAGCAATTAATAACAGAACGAGGAAGAGAATTGGTCTGAATGCCAGGTTTCTATTTTTCTACCTCTTAACTTCTCAACTCCTGCCCTTTACTAACATAGGAGAAACTACTGGCACCGGGGAGATGTCTCAGCATTTAAGAACACTAGTACCTATTGCATAGGACCAATAACTGACTTTAAATCCATCACCTTGACAACATTGTGATTCAATGGGTCTCCTGCCTCTAGTTTCCCTGGGCTCCAACACATATACACAGACCAAAAACCTGTAAGTGTAATTCAGCAGCTACAAGCATCCAATTACTCCCCATGGCCCAGGGAATAAAATCCAAATTTCTTTGCTTGGCATTCCAAGGGATTTCAAAACCACAAGTGAAGCCATAGGTCAATTCCCAGAACTATCACACAACAAAAACAACTCCCAAACAAAAACAAAATTCAAGCCAGGTGTAGTGGGTTATACACTTGAAATCCTACTGCTTTGGGAGGCTGAGGCAGAAGAATCCTAAGTTTGAGGCCAGCGTGGGCAATAAAGACCCTGTATTTAAAAAACAAAACAAAACAAAAACTTAAGACCCAAATTAATCCACATTTGTTCTTATCTAATTAATAGCATAACCCTAACAACTCTTATAGACCACCCAACCCAGACTATTTGTAACTTCTTAGATCTACTCTATATGGCCTTGTGCCTTCCATTCGATGGAAACCCTTCCTCCAGCTCAGTTCTGCCTCCCCAGTTGTGACCCTCCGAACTGCTACTTTTTGCACGAGGCTTTATCCCAATTAATCCCAAAGGAAGGCTCCGCCCTTCTTCTGAATTACGGAAGCAGAGTTCGTGGAACCAATTCCATTTAAAGATCCCTACAGACATGGGAACTGAACCCAAGCTCCTGCCATGCCCAGCACGTACGTTTCCCTAGTTCTCTGTCTCTACACACTCCACCTGAAGCTGCTTCCCGCTCTCCATGTGAGAATGGCTGGGTATACTGTTGGAGCTGCTCAGCTGTCTCCCTTTCTGTTAACTGCCCTGAACTGCCTGAGTTAGTGTCCTCTGACCTCCACAGTTTTCTCTTCCATCACAGCAATCAACACCCACCAGATACGCAACAGTTCACCAACACACACAAACACACACCTGCCCCAGCTCCATCTCCCCGACCAGCCCCATCTCACCGATTTCGAGGCTGACTGTTACGAGCCTGAACACAGGAGTTCAATAAATGACCTCAGTCAGCCCTATGGTCCTCGATTAGAAAAGCAGCACAATTTATAATGCCAGCTTACCTCCAACCGGTCACGCGGGCAAGGACCACACCTCGGGTATCTCCAAGCTCTCATTCGCCCATCCTCTAACACATGGCGCTCTACACAGATTCCTTTGCTGGCCAGCGAGTGCTCACACACAGTACCTCCTCAAAGCAAAAAGAGATAAAGTCCAAACCCACCAACTTCGAGAGACAGAAGCCATCGTTGGTGGGGAAAGAGGACTGAGGCCAGGGTGGGGGCTTGAATCGGCACCCAGCCTGGACTCCTCATTCCGCAGTCTTGGACCAAGACTGTCAGGAAACACTTCCCGACAGCAGAGGATGACGGAACCCAGTTCTGGGACACTGCGACCAGGGCACACAGGATTCCCGCGCCCTCTCCCCTGCTCCTCCGCCGGCCTGCGTCCCACAGCTCCACGCGCACCAAACAGCCAATCCCGCGGCAACCAGAGAATCACGTGAGAGCTGTAAGGCGGGGCTGATATGAAGAGCAGCCAATCGAAGGACGAGGTGAAAGGCAAGGCATGGAGCTATCGTAGTGGCGGAGGCTGCTTTCCCGGTCCTTCTAGGCTACCGGGCCTGTGGTTTACGAGTTAGGGCCGTGTTGTTCTGTGCAGAAAGCGATGCTGTTTTTCTTCTCCCTACACTACTCTGTTCATGGGATTCCTGGCGACTGTTAGGCATAGTGATTTTACGCTTGCCTCGGTAGGGAAAGTGGGGAAGGGAGAGGCGAGAGACCCCTATGTTGAACATTTTTAAAGACAATTTTTATAAGCAGTTTATTTATGATTGTGCATGTGCGTTTTGCCTGCGTGTTTATGCACTATGTCAGTGCAGAGCACGCAGAAGTCAGAAACGAGTGTCATCTGGAACGTGAGCTATCACGTCGGCGCGGGTAATCAAACCCTGGTCTTGGACATTTTAAAGGAATGTGCCCTGAGAAAAGCGCAGCTAAATTTCAAATTGGCAAGACCAGCACGGATGATTTCCTGAAAGAGGAGGCATTTCATCTAGGTCTTGAAGAGCCTTAAGAATTAGGAGATTCTGCCGGGCAGGATGGTGCAAGCCTTTAATCCCAGCACTCCTGAGGCCGAGGCAGGAGATCTCTGTGGGTTTGAGGCCATCTTGGTCTATAATGGGAGCTTCAGGACAACCAGAACTATAGAGAGAGAGAGAGAGAGAGCCTGTCTCAAAAAAAAATACAGTAGCTGAGAAGTCTAGTTCGCCAGACTTTGGCAAAGCTAAAATCACCGTTGTTGAGGTACTTCTCAAAATTTTGTGGGCTTTAGAAACACAAAGGGAGACCTGGACCTGTTAATACGGTCTTCATCCAACATAAAAAGTAAACAGTAAAAACTTCAAAATACTTGGGACCCAAAACCTCCCCAATAGAACACTTCAGGACTAAGCCTAGAATAATATTTCCAGTAAGCACTCTAGGAGTGATTCTGATTCACAGCCAAGTTTAAGGACTCTTGTTAGTATTACCGATTTTGCTAATAGCACTAACGGTTTGGATGTAGACTTCAGAAGACTCGGAGTAGTGGGAGCCTGGATATTTCAGAGGCCAGGTAGTTAAGTGATCAGAGGAATAGTTAAGGAAACAGTGTGCAACTGTGCTTAGATTAGAGTGGGACGGTGTGAACGCCTTGGGTTTGGAACTCTCTTACTTAGACAAATGGGGGAGGTGATGGGAAACCTCCTTCAGTCAACGACCTGAAACTGCTTTGGATCTATAGCAGGGTAGAACTTAGCTAGGCAGGGAAAACTAAGCTGAATTCTGGGATAAAGAAGGGTGGAATCAGAGAGAAGCCATGGAGTTGTTGGAGACAGGTGCTGGGAACCTTACTGGGTAAGCCACAGCCACGTGGCAATATACAGATTAATAGAAATGGGTTAAATTAATATAAGAATTGGCCAATAAGAAACTAGAAGGTAGAGCTAGTGAACCAAGCAGTGATTTAATTAATACAGTTTCTGTGTGATTATTTCGGGTCTAAGCTAGCCCGGCAGCCGGGAACCAACAAGTGACCTTCCTCCAACATTTAGAAGCTGGACCACGTGGGGGCATGACTTTTTGGGTACACAGATAAAACCACTAGTTTGCCCATCTCTCTCTCTCTCTCTCTAATATTTATTTATTATGTATACAGTTAGCCAGAAGAGGGCACCAGACCTCATTNCAGTGATTTAATTAATACAGTTTCTGTGTGATTATTTCGGGTCTAAGCTAGCCCGGCAGCCGGGAACCAACAAGTGACCTTCCTCCAACATTTAGAAGCTGGACCACGTGGGGGCATGACTTTTTGGGTACACAGATAAAACCACTAGTTTGCCCATCTCTCTCTCTCTCTCTCTAATATTTATTTATTATGTATACAGTTAGCCAGAAGAGGGCACCAGACCTCATTACAGATGGTTGTGGGCCACCATGTGGTTGCTGAGAATTGAACTTGGGACCTTTGGAAGAGCAGGCAATGCTCTTAACCGCTGGGCCATCTCTCCAGTCCCCCACTCTCTCTTGTTCCCATGTTCCACACCTTGAGGTTGGACCCATGTTCCTGTTCCATGAATTTTTCCCTTACAATAAATAATCTTGGAATATTTTGGAGTTATCTTGGGATTATTTTGACTCACACACCCCCACTTTATGCATTCAGCTTGAAGGTTCAACATCAGTTTCACCGGGCTGAAATCAAAGGAGAAACCATACCTGGTACTAGAAACCTAGCCAGATACCTGGGGCCAGCGAAGTCATTGAACATGGAGGAGAACCTATAACTGCCACTTTTTCTAAACCAGCACAATTCCTAACTACAGTTCAAATATTTATCCTTATACCCACAGAGAAGTATAGGTCTCACTCATTAAAGAAATGTTTCCTTGTAACAGATGGATATCATTACAGAAAACCACAATCAATCAAACTGCAGAGAACAAGCGACCGTGTGGTGTCCAGTCACAACTGAAACATCTACAACACAACTCCTGTGCCTAAGATTGGGGGGAGCATAGTGGAAGAGAGGGGGCGGAAAGACTGTAAGAGTCCGTGGAACAGGAAATTTGATGTGAAATTGCATCTCCTAGGAATGTAATAGAATAGACGCTTCACCTATTGTAGTGAAAGGGGAGCATCATGGAATGGAGGCAAAGGGATCTCTGTGAGTCTGAGGCCAGCCTCGTCTATATAGAGAGTTTTAGGCCATCCAAGGCTGCATAGTGAGACCCTGTTTCAAAAGATTAGATTGAGTGCAAAGATTTGCAACCAGATTTAACCAGGAAAGAGGTGCTGTGTCTCATGTGGAAGCGATGCTCCCTCCTTTCAGAAGATGTAAACTGAACTCGGGCCACTCATTTGAAAACTGCCAAGTTTCCCCACTCTAAAAGGACCTGATTCACTCTCTGAGGTTAGACCTTAGTTTGCTAATCTGCCATGACAGAGACTCTTCTTGAGTCCTTATCAGCCTTCCTCAGTGGGTCAGTGTTGTGAAGGCTGAGGGAGTCTGGCAGAGTTCCTGTTCCTCCCTGGCAGATATCACAGGGCGGCAGGGCCCTCAACAGCAGGCAAACATTCTTCCCAGAGCCAGATGAGGAGCTGAAGCAGCCAGAGGAAACAAGAGTACCAGGTAAAGAATTGTTTTTCTAAATCTCATCATTATTTTGGGCACAGTTCAGGTCTGAGAGGAGGAAAATTGGGTATAGGTAACAGTCAAGGAGATATTTGTTAAGGAAAATGAGTGAGATTCTCAAACTTGTGAGAAGGATGCTCAGTTGGATCTAGAATCTCAGAACACTTAGTCATCTCATGTACTTGTGAGCATCCAAATAACATCCATGAGACTTGGGGTTATGAGACTACACACTGTGATGGTCTCAGTTAGGTTTGTCATATAGGTACCACCAATGAAAGTGACCAGGAAAGCAAACTGAGAATAAGGAAGCCATTTCTAACAGAACTTCAGAAAATGGAATGAAATTGCTCTGGACTGCACGCAGTCTCTGCAGGACCTCTGTGTGCAGACAGCATACGGGCACTCTTGCACAGAGAAAGATCACTTGCTTCAGGTAATAAGTAAATGTTCTGCGTTATAGTTAATAATGGCCTTTCTGAAATATTTTCTTCAGAGCTCTAATTTCAAGTTAGATGGCTATACTCTAGTCTTAAAACAAAAGGTTGTTGTCACAATTTAGAAACCAGACTCCAAAGGCTTAGGCTCTTTTCCAAATTTTACAAGGCCAAACTAGAAGGGAAGGAGAATCTCTGCCTCATATCGCACACTGTCCATAATTTAGAAGACGTGTAAAGAACTAAAGCAATTTCAGCATTTGGTTTTGATTGGCATTCCTTCGAGAGTAAATTAAGGTCTTTAAAACTTTTAAAATACCATATAAAATATCAAATCTTATGAGTTGTATACTTTTTGTTTATTTGTTGCTGTTGTTTCTAAGATTTATTTATTATGTATACAGTGTTCTGCATGTCTGCAGGCCAGAAGAGGGCACCAGATCTCATTAAAGGTGATTGTGAACTACTATATGGTGGCTGGGAATTGAACTCGGGACTTCCGGAAGAGCTGCCAGTGCTCTTGACCTCTGAGCCATCTCTCCAGCCTCTACTTTTTGTTTGGTTTTCCTGTCGGAGACAGGGTCTCATGTAGTCAAGGCTGGCACTGAACTTACTATAGCCAAGAATGACTTTGAGCTGCTGACCCACCTGCCTCCATCTCCTGTTGGGATTACAGTTGTGTTGGGATTACAGTTGTGTACCCATACATCTGGCCTCAAATTCTTCATCCACCTACATCAACCTTCTGGGTGCTAGGATTATAGGCGTGTGCTACCATGCCTAGCTTGATGCTTATTTTTATATCAAGACCTACCACACACAACTGAGACTGCACTTCCTTTGTTTTCCACTGTTTCCTCTCTTCCTCTTTGAGTTATGACTAGAGCCCCTGACTTCAGCTTCTATTTCTGCACATTTTTTTAACTACTCACTTAGCTCCTGCACTAACCCATCCCCCTTATATCTGGACTCAGTGTTGGTGCATCCCAAATTTAAGTGGAGTGGGCTGCAAATCTTCAGCAACTTATTTTTTTTCCATTATGGAAATCTATTAAATATTCACTTTTTAATCTATGGCTTCTCTTGTTGAAAGTTCTATTTGGCAAAATTATTAATTTTTTTTAGAATTGGATATTTATTACTTAAAGAAGGGGGAAAGAAAGGAGAGAGAGAGAG
>LOJH01028533.1:462-10918 GCA_001685095.1 Ellobius talpinus | reverse complement strand
GTGTGTGTGTGTGTGTGTGTGTGTGTGTGTGTGTGTGTGTGTGTGTGGTGTCATGGCTAGGATGTTATGATGTTATCCCTGTTTGGTAAAAAGGGAAATTAAGGCATTTGGGGGTTACAAGTTATTTGATTAAAAGTCACTAAAGCACAGAATCCACACCCAAACTCACTATCTCTAGCCCCAAAGCACTTGCTAGTGACTATAGCACAGACATTATCTGTAAAGCTGTGAAGTACAACACCAGGAGCTTAAATATGACAGCGGCCACATTCACAGTGGACACCCTTTCTCCTGGGGAAAATTTAAAATAACAAACCAATTCACCTGTCTGGAGAAAAAGTCTCTGCACTACTAAAATCATTTCGTAGAATTGTACCAATTAACAAATCTGAAACCTGAGAATGAAATTGCTTCATAGAAACTGGCTACTACACCACAGTCGGGCTTGGGAAGCCGTGCTGGTGTGTGCATGCTCCTGGAGCAACAGTCCCTCTGAGGGATGGGTAGCACATGGATTGCCATCAAGGTGATTTCAGTGCCCTCTGTCTTCCTTTCACCTAGACACCACTCTCTCTGAGACTTTATTTCCCAGTTGGTCCGTTAGTGCAATCTTTTATCTTCTTCAGTCATTGCCCAATGGCCTTAAATTCAAATATCCCTTGTAGACAAATAGACATGCATTATTGAAGGGAAATGAATCCAGTGTAGGGTTTCATTTCAAGTGTGACCATCATGGAGGGACAGGCACCTAGAGTTAAGGATGGGTGTTTAAGGGGCTGAAGGGGACATGATGCTAAACATTCATCCTCTCTCATTTCTTGCAGAGTTCCAGAACTACACGCTCAGAGGAGGACCGTGAAGGCCTCTGGGATGCCTGGGGCCCTTGGAGTGAGTGTTCTCGCACCTGTGGCGGGGGTGCCTCCTACTCCCTGAGACGCTGCCTGAGCAGCAAGTAAGTCTTGTCCCCGTTGGGGACTTTGAGAGTCAGAGATGGCTAGCTTGAATCAGATTTTGTGGATAGGGTCATGAAAAATATTGTGTTGCTTCTAAAGTAAATGAATGGAAGGGGAAGGAAAGGAAGACACAGCAAATTAAGTTTTAGAAGTTTGGGGTTGTTATGATGATCTCTAACTAGTTGTTTAAATACTATTTTGTGACAACAGAGAAGTCATATCATTTCTCAGGAAAATTAAATTGCTTTAATGTTAGGTCTGGAAAGACAATTTATTATTTGAAATGGTTCTAGACTCATTAACTACAATAAGGAGCTTTTTGGAGCATGTACAAGTTATGATGATAATAACAGCACCAACATTCCATTATTACCAGATAGTTTGCAAATGAATGAGATGTTTGTTGTAAGGAGGCTGCTTCTTAGTTCTTGACTGCTTAGCGCTGAAATAATCACACAGAAACCATATTATTTAAATCACCGCTTGGCCCATTAGCTTTAACCTCATATTGGATAACTCTTACATCTTAATTTAACCCATTTCCATTAATCTGTGTATCGCCATGTGGCAGTGGCTTACCCAGTAAAGTTCCCAGCGTCTGTCTTTGGCAGCAGCTCCACGGCTTCTCCTGCCATTCTTTTTTCCAGCATTCAGTTTAATTTTCCCTGCCTAGCTCTGTTCCCCTATAGCTTTGATATAGGCCCAAAGCAGTTCCTTTATTAACTAATGATATTTGTAGCATATACAGGGGAATCCCACATCAGATGTTGGCTTTGTTTCTATAGGCTTTTTAATAGGCAGATATTCCTTAAAGCTGTTGAGCTCAATAACTGATGGGCTTTAATAAAAGGTTGGGAAAGACAGAGACATCACTAGAAATTTTAATGTGACTAGTGAGAAAGGTAACACAGAGATGGAAGCTGCTAGCAGCTTCTAGGGAGAATGGAAAATGCCCAGGGCCATAGAATGGAAAGTTTTTACTAAAAGTAATAATAATTCAAATCTGCTTTCTGAGCTGTGTGGTCTATGACTCGATTTGTCTCCAAACTATAAAGTACCACGGCAGTGTTTTTTAATGAAAGATTTTATTTGACAATGAAAAGTGTTAAAGGCAGCATGAAGAAGGAACATTTGATCAAAGTCACTATGCAATATAAAGTATGAAACAGAAGAATATGTCTCTACACTGATTCTCTTAGACATTTTTAAATCTTAAAAAGGTTTCATGCAAGTGTATATTGTATGTGGCGTGCATTCAGTGCACAGCACCCTACTGTTCTTTTTGGCCCTTTTCCCTTTTTTAGATGTTCTTTTCTGAACTTAGAGAGTTTTATGTCTACTTTCACATCATGTTGTATACACAGATAAGTTTATATAACTGTGTAAAGCATAGGGATCCCAAGTGAGAGAAAATAGACAGTATTTGTCTTTCTGAGATGAATAGGATTGACCCCAGTTGCATACATTTTCCTGCAAAAGACATACCTATTCTTTTTTGACTGTAAAAATTGTACTATACGTGTTCTGCATGTTCTATATCTGTTCCTTGGACTCAGGAGTGGTGTAGCTTTATTTTCTCTTCTTGTGTATTCCCATATCTAAGACTTTAAGTATTACATTTTGTGAGAATTGGGAAGGCAGCCATACTTGTCTTGTTCTTGAGTTTAGTGAGAATGTTTGAGCTTTCCCCTGATAAGTAAACTGTTGACCTGAAGTCTACCATACAGTCTTTACCATGTTGAGGTCAGTTTCTCATAGTCTCCTCCTGTCTTTCTGGTGAAAAGGGATGCTAGTCTAGAAAGAAACCCTTTCTATATCTATTGAGATGATCATGTGATTTCTGTCCTTACACACATTTATGTGATATAATTCCTTGAGCTTATGCATGTTGTGCCATCTATGCATCTGCATCTATGGATGAAGCCAACTTGATCAAGGTGAATAATCTTTTAAATATCATCACAGATTCTCTTTGCAAATAGTTTATCAAGAATTTTTGCATCTATGTTCTTCAGGGAGCTCAGTCTATAAGTTTCTTTTCTGTGTAGCTTGTCTGGTTTTGGTATCAGGATAATGCTGGCTTCATAAAACAAGAGTTTTATAACATTCCTTCCTGTTTGTTCTGTGGAGTAATTTCATAAGCATTGCTGTTAGCTTTTGCTTTTTAATGTTTTCTTTTTTTAAAAATAACAGCCCTGCCATAAGTTGCTAAGGTTCTATACTCCCAATACTCTAAACTTTCCTGTGCTTTTCTGTACCCAGTTACAACACTGTACAGCTCTTCTATCTCCTACGCCAGTAGACACTTTTCTATCTATGATGTAATCATTTCTTAATTGTGTTTATAATTGTTGCCTCCTAGAAACATACCTCATCATCAAAGGTACATGTAACTTTAGGGAGAAAAGACAGAAAAGGAATTCCAAACCAATGGAATTAGAAACACAAAACTGTTGCTGTTCTCATATCTGAAAAAAAAGGGCTTTGACCCCGTATCTTGTCAAAGGGTCACTTCTTACTGATCAAAGATATTATAATTTTAGACATGTATGTACTGAACATGGATGCATGAAATTTAACAAAACACAAATCTATGAAGAGTCATAGATTAACCCCCAAAATACAATTACTTTGTTGCTACTTCATAATTGTAATTTTGTTACTGCTATGAATCATAACATAAATATTTGATATGCAGGATATCGTTTATGTGACCCCTATGGGGGTTGCAATCCACAAGTTTAGAACCACTGATCTAAATCAATTGAGCAAAGTTCCTCTGAACTTACAGAGGCTGAGACAGAAGGCACAGGACTTGCATGGGTCTGCACCAGGTCCTCTGCATATATATCATGGCTTCCAGGTTAGTGTCTTTATGGGACTCCTCAGTAAGAACGAGTAGGTTCTTGTACCTCTCTTAGGCTCTTTTCCTTATGTTGGTTTGTCATATCCAACTCTGATATGATGGTTCTTGTTATATTATATCTTATTTTTGTGATGTTTTGGTGGTATCTCTTAGAAGCCTATTATTTTCTAAGGAGAGACAGAAAGGGAATGGATCCCAATGGGAGATGAGGTGGGAAGGAGCTGGGAGGAGTAGAGATAGGGAGGGGACTTGTAATTAGGATATATTATATAATAATCTATTTTCAATAAAATTGAAAATATAAAATGTTTTCCTTGCCTTTAGCATGACATTTGTCTCCTTCTTTGCCCATGACCTGCAGATTTAAACTTTTTGTAGTGCCCTATAGGCCTTGTGTGTTCTATTACACATTTAAATATATTTGTCTTTCTCAGTGTCTCTGAATTTCCCAGATTCCCTACCTGCCTTCCAGCACTGATACTCTGTCTATCCTTGACCCATTCTGTTACCCAGACTTTCCATGGAGCTTTTGGTTGGTGGGTTGAGTTTTCATTTTCCATGTTCTTTCTATTTCATATTTCATATTCCTGGACTTCACTTTCATGTACTGTACTGGCCTCCTTCTTTCAGTTAGATGTTTGTTAGAGTACTTTGAGAATTTGTGTTCTCTTTGATTTCTTCTGACATATTTAGAATCATTCTTTTGAATTCATTGTGAATTTTCCTAATTTAGCTCCCTTGGAGCCATTAATGCAGAGTTAGTGGTTTTTAGAGGAGTCATGCTACCATGGTTGTTCACGTTTCTTGTGATTTTTCTTTTGAGGCTTATATATAAGCTTGGGTGATTGGTTGCAATCTTTTTTCAATCATCTTTATTATTCATCAGAAGTGTCAATGGTCAAGAGGGATGAGGTTGTAGCAGGATTGAGATGTTGGTTTCCTCTCCTGGGCTGGTATTCAGGGTACCAGGCTTGTTCCTCAGCTCTCCCTTGAGAATAGAATCGTTCTGTAAAAATCAGTCACTATCAAAAGGCAGACTCACTATGAATGTACGGTAATAGTCAAATAAAAAGCAATTACCCTTTAAGCACCAATCGTTTTAAGAAGTAAATAAACACTGATAGTCCTATGTGTGCTGATGCATTAATTGCCATGCATAAAAGTAAAAAGAAAGAAAAAAAGCAGACTAACATTAATGATTTGTATTAAGTATAAAGAAAAAAGAAGAGAAGGAAAACATACATAGACAGGAGAGTAGAAGGGATGGGGAGTAATTGAAGCCATTTGGGTAAAGAAAGAATGAAAAGAAAGGGAAAGACATGTAAACAGATAACCTAAAACAATAAAACAATCTGAAGTCTCAGGAGGCTGAGACACAGGAAAGTGTAAACCAGCCTAGGCTATGCTGTTTAGGAAAGCTTCTGTAAAAGAAGTAGAACAAGGAAAGGATGAGCGATGAGGAAAAGACCCAGAGAGAGAACAAGAACAGAGCAGGCCAGAATTGGCCTGGTGAATTACACTGGGTGCTAAGTAAAGGAGGAGTAAATGTGAGAAGGGTCTAGATGGGGATGGGTGCCTAAATGCAGCCTGGCCTGATTTCTGCTTCCAGCCTCCTGAGCTGTCAGTTGTGTGTCGAACCTCTCAGGCTTCCTTTAGTGTGTCTATGATGCTGATCATGCCCCTGAGTCTACTTGCTGTTCTCAACCAGGCTGACCTTCGGAAGATCAGCCTACAGATACTGAGCCTTCAGAGATGGAGTCAAAGGTGCTGGTTACAACGATGGGCGGTCCTTCGGGAGACCACTTGCAAATTCTACACTCACACCCTGGTAGCCCTTTTGGAGGCTGGGCCTATGCTGGTCCTGTCTTCCTTGGTTGTGTTGCAAATATTGGCCCTGTGCTAGCAGCCATCTTCATGTCCCCGAGAGCAGGTGGGCTCTCGGCTCATGTTCCCTACAGATTCCAGCTCTCATCAGTTTCTCTGCTGACTCCTGCACAGCGCTTCTGATGAGCTTCTTCCTTGGCAGCTAGAGCCGTTCTGCTGGCTGGCTTTCACTGTGTGGACTTGGAACACTGCTTTTGAACTTCCTGGGAGTGTGGTTTCCAGAGGGTCTCAGGCCACCAAGTAACTGACTCAGCAGGGGCTTCTTTGCAGTCCATCCAGTGACTGCTCTGGTCAAGTGCCAAGAGACAGGGTTTCCCTTGGTGGCTTTTTCTCCCTCTGCCAGAGGTTTGGCTCTCTTCTCTTTTCTGCCCTTTAAAATAGTACTGAAAGTACAGTGCTGATTCTCTGATCCCCTCTGCTCCTCCGTCCTCAGAGTGGGGCGTCCCCCAAACTGAACCAGACCTTTCTACTAAGTAAAAACCCCTTTTGCACGTGTTTTTGACGCTAGAGGCATTCCCTGTTTTCTGACAGCTGTCATCCAGCTTTCTTCAGTGTGTTCCCTGAGCGGTCTGACTGACCATGCCTGCATGTTGTCAGCCATCTTCTGACTCCTCTCCTTCAGGTTTTATAAACACAAGCAGAAAGCAGTGAGATGCCAGCTGGGGGAGTTTCAGCATTTCTTTTATAACCATGATACCCTCTTGAGATTGGGGTCTGAGTTTCATTCATCCGTTTTCTCATATGGAGTCTTCAAACTGTGTAGGAGATACTAGGAGCCTCATTGGTGGCTCTTCCTGGATCTCAAGATCCAGCAAAGAGAATATTTTGATGCCTAACAAGTTTTCATTGAAAGTACTGAATACTGCAAAACATGACCAGAAGGCGTACTTTGCAAGATACAAAACCAATCCTGACACTTGTCCACTCTGATAGTTGATAGGTTCATTGGATTGCCTCCACTGGCAAGTTCATATTCTTTTGATGCCAGCTTCCTATCAACCAGAACCTTAAACATATAGAAGAGATTTTTTCCAACTTGTGATTCACCTATTTCCTTAATCGGAAACATAAAAAAGCTTACTAAATCTGCCATACATGATGCTACATGCTGATAATATGACTGATACTAATCTGACATCAAAACGTACAAATTTGATATGTTCCTGTTATCTCGTTTTCTCCAGTTAGCATCCCTGACTATTCAATGAGAATGAGCCAAAACACGTCACTCAGGAAACTAAGACGGTGTGAGGAACTTTCCTAACGCCCCAGTGATGTGAATGTTATTTTGTGTTGGAAATTTTCAATGTGTGAGACCGAAAAGACGTATAGGGGATACATTTACATCACAAGTAAAACTGTCACTCAGCAAATAGTCAAGTACTAAGGCCATGCGCAATTCAATCGTACAAAGTTTACCAGTGTTGGGGGGGAGTTTAGATTAAACTGTTCAGATTCCCCTCTTCTTAAGATAAACAATATAGACGTGGACTCAGCTATTCGATCTGTGATTAAAGATGGATTTCTGAGAACAGTAGCCCACAATATGACCATATTAGCCTTTTATGCCCTGGTGGCATCAAGTGGCCCACTACGGATTTTACAAAGAGAGAAACGAAGACTGAGTTATCTCATTCTGGGAGAGCTACATAGAGTAATGTAGCTCTCATGTGATGTTTATGCTTATTTTTATTTAGAAAGTTCTCAATGATTTAGTCACAAAACAGACTGTCATGAAATACCATGGATAGTTTCTATTAGAATAAAAATTCTAGAGTATGCTGTATTTTTCGAAAAGAGGCATTATGCATGTATACACATGGACAAATAAATTCACAAGCTTATCTACTTCTATGTCTGTGTGCTGAGCTTAAAAAAAATCTACTGTTTAAGAAATGCCTGAAAGCTGCTGTTCAGAGAACTGACTTTGGCAGGGGCCCTGTGTGAACGCTGGTTAGGCTGCTTCTCTACCTGGGCTTATCCATATGCAGAATTCAATCTTCTTTACCATGGGATGAATTCAGTCTTCTTTACTATGGGATGACTATGTTTGGAGTGAGAGGAGTATTGGATAACAGCTATCATAAAACACACACGTGTCTGTGTATGTGTGGGTGTGTGCTTCTCTTTCTGACAATTCATATCGTACTGTAAGTTTCATAAATAAGATTTTAAATCTATCTGCCTTGTGTATGTAGAGTGAATGTGTGCAACAAGTTCCCCAGGCATCAGTGCAGAAACACTCGTCCACCAGAACTCTGTTCTCCCAGTCTAGATTGAATCTACCGAGGACCTCAGGAGAATACAGCATCATTTTCACCATCCTTTAAGTTCTTATGAACCTAAACAACCTTTTGTTTTCTTAGTATTTTCCTTACAATCAAGATTTTTTTGATGACTAGGAGCAATTTTTCAAGTCACAGCCTTAAGTTTCAAAAAGCCAAACCTTCAGTAAAGCCAATAGATCAACTATCAGTTTTACTCAGGCATAAAAATTCAAATTTTCAGCAAAATAGAAAACTCTAAGCAGTAAAAATATTAAATGTGGTATAAAAATAAAATATAATATTTATGAAAAATATTCTGATATTTCTTATTTTATCCATAACTAAACCATTTATATATGGCTCTTAATCTCTAGTTGACTCATATAATATGGAAACAGATCTGTTCAGAGGTAAGTGTTAATCTTTATGATTCAAACCAATCTGATATTAGGTTTCTAGCTAGTCCCTCTATAGCCCATTCTAATTATTTCAGTAGCTGTTGATCCTTTCTCTCTCCTTATACCCTAGGTTGTTAGGGAAGTCCCAATTCAGTGTGTCATTTATTCAATGCCCCAATAATGCAGTGTAGTAACCATGACATTTCACTGAAGTATGAGATAAAGGTAAGGCAGGATGAGGCAGGTCTGAGGGACTTGGATGGGTTTAAGTCCATATCTGGGTAGACAGGTGCTGGCTGATCTCGATTGGATCGATCTATTCCTATGTAGACAATGCATGTCATCTCCATTTTTTCCCAAAACTCCAATGAACTGTACTAGATGAATTTCCCAGGATTTGTTGGTCTCCTGCTATCCAAACTAAGAGTCTCTGGGAGAGAAAAGGGATGCACAAAATGCATGAGATGTAGGAGAGACAAAGTGCTGAGACCGCCATGGCACTCTATCATAAATGGACATCTGTGGCTTTCTTATTTGTTTTCTGTAGGATGAAGTCATTATTGGGTTCTTTCTCAATTCTCCATTCCAAATGTAAGCATCTTAATTCAACTCACTAGCCTTCCAATTTGGGAAAGAGCCAAACATACAATTTTATCTCTTCTTAGAGGTCAACCAGATGAGTGAGGAGTGGCAGAAATTTAAGGGACAGCGTTCAAATTCAGGCCAAATAAATCTAAGTAATTCACTTTGTGAATTAAAGGGCTAGGCTGATTTTCCAGCCCTGGCCATGTGAACTTTTAGGTAATTTTCAAGTCTGAATTTTCTAGGTCTATCAAATACTAATTATTTGACTTCCAGCATGATAAAACTATAAATGGAGTTAGATTTCCCAGATTTTATGGTGTAGATGGCACCTCAGTTTCTGGAGAGTTGTGCCCTCTGGCATACTGAAAGCTTGCAAAAAGCCTCCTTTAACCTGAGCAGAGAATATTCCAAGTCCTCATTTGATGACTATATGGAAAGAGGTGTCAGTGGAGGCTAGGCAGTGTGAAAATAAAGCTTTCAACCAACTAGCAGAGCCAGGTCCCAGAAGACACTGACTGAGCACAATCCTTCCCTGGCTTCTTCTCGTTCTTTTTCTAGATAGGGCTGTATTTGCCTAACATGTGCTATTGGAGCAGTCATACTTGCTTCTACTTGCAACCCTCATTTGGCCCTACAGCCTTTGCTGATTCTGTAAGATGAGATACAGTTTCACTGAGTAACACGGATAATGTAGCTATTGCTTATCTTACATCACCAAGTGAAATATAAGATTTTTTTTTATTTTTCACTTGTACTTGGTGGTGGTACTTTATTTTATCTCCAGTAAATTACATAATTAGCCAGCTGCCTTGGAAACCTGCCTTTCTCCATCCAGTTCCTCACCTTCTCACAAACTGTGCCCAAATGTTTATAGTGAATTCTTCTTCCTACTTTCTCTTTTAAATTTGATAGTGCATGGCATCTCTGAGGACTCCAGATTTGCCTTCAGTCAGTTCCCTTAGCTTTGCCCATAAGGAGTTCCAGATGCCTAAGGCATTTAATACCGTGAGTAACATCATCTGTACCACTGTGGTTGGTCATGCCAAGTCCGAGGTCAAGAGGGAAGCTGCAGCTCATTTGAGATGGCGATGAGTCAAAGAGCTGCATGTTCTTAAGAACAAAGTTAAACTTTGAGCAGTTAGTCTAGAAAGATGTAAACACCTTATAAGAGCTCTTTTATTTTTTGAAAAGCTAAATCAACCTAACAAATTGATTAATCTATGGTCAATTCTATATATCGATTGGCACATTAAGAATATGAATATTCATTAAATCCTGGTTGAATAATGTACTTAAGTGAGATAGATAGATGACCTTAGATAGATAGATATAGATAGATAAATGATAAAAATATGTACTCATAAAGAATGATGGTATTTTTCAAAAGCTAATATATTTTGAATTGAATATTTGAGTTAGACAAAATTATCAGATGAGCAAGAGATAAAAATCATCACTACATTATGCAGAGTGCCTGAAAACGATAAGATTATTGTATTATTC
>LOJH01028532.1:0-17394 GCA_001685095.1 Ellobius talpinus | reverse complement strand
TTATTTGCAGATGATATGATAGTATACATAAGTGACCCCCAAAACTCTACTAGGAAACTCCTACAGCTGATAAATACCTTCAGTAATATGACAGGATACAAGAAAACTCAAAAAATCAGTAACGCTCTTATATACAAATGATAAAGATGCTGATAAAAAAATCAGAGAAACATCACCTTTCACAATAGCCACAAATAACATAAAATATCTTGAGTAACACTAAACAAAGATGTGAAAGACCTATTCAATAAGAACTTTAAGACTTTGAAGAAAGAAATTGAAGAAGACACCAGAAAATAGAAAGATCTCTCATGCTCTTGAATAGGTAGGATCAACATAATAAAAATGGCAACCCTACCAAAGCAATGTATAGATTCAACAAAATCCCAATCAAAATTCCAACACAATTCTTCACAGACCTTGAGAGAACAATAATCAACTTCTTATAGAAAAACAAAAATCCCAGGATAGCTAAAACAATCTTGTACAATAAAGGAACTTTCAGAAGCATCACCATCCCTGACATTGATTTCTATTATAGAGCTACAGTAATGAAAACTTCTTAGTATTGGCAAAAAAACAGACAGATTAACCAATGAAATAGAATCAAAGACCCAGATATTAAACCACACAAAATATGAACACCTGATTATTGACAAAGAATATAAAATTATATAATGGAAAAAAGAAAGCTTCTTTAACAAATGGTGCTGGAATAACTAGATGTCAACATGTAGAAGAATGAAAATAGATCTAGATCTATCCCCATGCACAAAATTCAAGCTCAAATGAATTAAAGACCTCAATATAAATCTGACCACACTGAACCTGAACAAGGAGAAAGTGGGAAATAGCCTTCATCACATGAGCACAGGAGACCACTTCCTAAATATGACACCTATAGCACAGACAATAAGAGCAACAATAAATAAATGGGACCTCCTGAAACTTAGAAACTTCTGTAAAGCAAAGAACACAGTCGATAAGACAAAAAGGCAGCCTACTGAATGGGAAAAGATCTTCACCAACCCCACATCAGATGGAGGACTGATCTTCAAAATTTAAAAAGAACTCAAGAAATTAGACATCCAAATTCCAAATAATCTAATTAAAAATGTGGTACAGAGCTAAAGAGAATTCTCAGAACAAAAAATCTCTAATGGCCAAAAGACACTCAAGGAACTGTTCAACATCCTTAGCCATGAGGGAAATGCAAATCAAAAAGACTCTGAGACACCATTTTCCACCAGTCAGAATGGCTAAGATAAAAAAAAAACAATGATAGTTTATACTGGAGAGGATGTAGAGTAAGGGAAACACTCCTCCATTGCTGGTGGGAATGAAAACTTGTACAACCACTCTGGAAATCAGTATGGTGGTTTCTCAGAAAATTGGGAATCAATCTACCTCAGGACCCAGCAATACCACTCTTGGTCATTTACCCATTCTTGTTCAACCATACAACAAGGACATCTGTTCAGCTATGTTCATAGCAACATTATTTTTAATAGCCAGAAACTGGAAACAACCTAGATGCCCCTCAACTAAAGAATGGATAAAGAAAATGTGGCACATTCATACATTGGAGTACTATACAGTGGTAAAAAAAAACAAATAAAAAAACAATATCTTGAAATTTACATGCAAATGAATGGAACTAGGAAAAAATGATCCTGAGTGAGGTAACCCAGACCTAGAAAGATGAACGTGGTATACATTAACTCATAAGTGGATACTAGCCGTAAAGCAAAGGATATTGATCCTAGAGAAGCTAAGTAACAAGGTGAACCCTAAGAAAAACATAAATTGATCTTCCTGGAAATGGGTAATAGACAAGATCGCCTTGACAAAATTAGGAGCATAGGGCCAGGGGAAGAATGGAGGGTTGAAAGAAAGGAGAAGGGGGAGAAAAGTAACTTGAAGGAATGGGACAGTAAAATTTTTATTGAGGGAGTCATTATGGGACTAGCAAGAAAGCTGGCACTAGAGAAATTCCCAGGAATCCACAAGGATGACCCCAGATATGACCCTAAGCAATAGAGGAGAGGTTGCCTGAACTGGCCTTGCTCTGTATTCAGATTGATGAATATCATAAGTGTCACCATAGAACCTTCATCAAGCAACTGATGGAATCAGAGGCAGAGACCTACAGCAGAGCACTGGGTTGAGCTCTCAAAGTCCAGTTGAAGAGTGGGAGGAATGAGAATGTGAGGAAAGAAGCAAAGACACACACTGAAACAGTTTATCTGAGTTAATGAGGGCTCACTAAACTCCAGTCAGACTAGGGAGGAATCAGCATAGGTCCTAACTAGTCCCTCTGAATGTGGGTGACAGTTGTATGTCTAGGACAGACTGAGGGGCCACTGGCAGTGGCACCAGGATTTATCCCTACTGCTTGTACTGGCTTTTTGGGAACCTATTCTCTTTGGATGGATACCTCGTGCCTTACCCTCTTCGTGGAATGAATGGGGGTTGGGTGGGCAAGTAGAGGGAATGGGAGGAGGGGATGGACTGGGAACTGGTATGTAAAATGAAAAAAGATAGATTTTTAAAAATAAATTATAATAAAAATTGTACACATGCAATTTCAGTTTAATAAACAAGACTAATTCCCATGAAATTTCAACTACAGAGAATTCTAGCATTCCAGAGTGGGTCTGTAATTGATCTGTGCCTTAATGCCAGGAAAGAAATACTGATAAATGGGAGACAGCTTGATCAAAATAAAGACATACTTTCATGTATTTCTGGATTCAGTGCAAAAAATAGATGAGTTGTATTTATCTTTTTAAAAATTCAATGACAGAATTCTCCCGAAAGACCCAATATTTATCATCTATCTCTTCCCCTAAACACTGTACCACTTGTGTTTTAAGGTGATATAAGGAAATATGATAATTGATGAGAACAATATATCATCACTGTCTAACACAGACATGATTCTTATTGCCCCAATACAGGAATCACATATACTAGGATAGTTTTATATTTATTTATTTTGTACGACTGTAGTACCACGTATGCCTCTGACACTCCGTTGCACAATAAATATTCAACTTTGAGGTAAATGTCTCCTCATACACATTTGATGTACTTGCAGGACAGTGCTCACTCATGTAGCACAAGAAATAAGCCAACCATCAATAAACACCTGTCAAATTGGGTCTAAGGTTTGTACAAAATTTTCTCATTAATTTTCCACAGAATTGTCAACACAGGACAGAGTAAACAACTGACTATGAGTGTTTACAGCAAATCATAGTATGCTCTCTAATTGCCTCATAAATAACTTTGAAATGATTTAGGACAGGCAAATCAGCCTGATGGGTTATTGCTATATAAGAATGTAGGTGGGGTGTGATTTGGTGTTGGCCAGGAAAAACTTGTTTCCAAATATATATTTTCTCTTCAAATGTATCTAAAATATGCCACCTCGTTATTGACTTGTTAATTGATATTTTAGTTCATTTAAAATTGCATAAAAGTCCTTGGTATGTATATAGTATTGTTCACAAATTGATTATCTCATCAGCAGTCAATAAATTTCTGCAAAATATTACTTCTGTTTAAGGTTAATATGAGTACTTTTACAAATTAAATTACCAAAATTGGAAGTCTCAGTAGACTATAATTTCTATTTTATTTAAAGTGGAGAAGGAAAAGATGTACTATTAATCCCACCAGTCATGAATAAGACCACTACCACAATTTAGAGCCAATTTTTGAAGCGAGTTTTATTAAAATGTGGCCAGGTAGATGGACTCTACCCAGGCCCATGTCTATTTTTTCAGAAAAATGGCCCTGAGTCATGGTTTTCAGCAGCTTAAGTATTTCCCATCAGGTTCAATGGAGGGGCAAGCATACATTCTATGTCCTTCCCTTAAACCTCCCACCCACATGTGATTACACATATCTGGTGCAGATGGGTAAAAGCAACTTGTTTACGGGAGTGAAACCATGTAGCTTATTATCTACCATAAAAAATAGCCTCCAGAATCTCTGATCACCAGGCTCAGAAAGTGAGAGGCTTTTCTGTGGAGGAGGAAAGGGGGTGGGCACTGATTTTACTTAGCCTAGGAAAAGTGGGGCAATCAACTCTCCAGTGTCCTGCTTGTCTACAGTTTGGCCAAGTGAGGCAGCAGGGGCGGCTTTGGAGCAGTCTTGCCCAGTTAATAGCATTACCACATCCAGGTGGAGTCACTGTGGCACTCCATCATCAGGATCGCTGCTGGGGCCTGGGAATCTCTGTCATAATAAGCTTTTTCCATTAAACATTTTAAATGCCATATTCATCAGATCTCTGACAAGTTTGAGGTTCATTATCTTTCAAGTATACCTGAACTAGACAAACCTAGGCTTAACTCTGAAAATACGCAAAGGCTAAATAAATCTTTTTTCTATAGTTAATCACATTAATACTTAGCATGGCTATAAGTACAGTTCTGAACACATTAAAGAAGTTGATCATTTATAAGGTGGCTGACCTTTAACTTGTATTGTTTAATTTTCCTTAACACTTTGCAATAAACTATTAGTTTTTTAAGACTAGGACTTGTTGGGGTAGGAGTATGAGCAGGGGACTGAGAGAGCAAAGGGGCGAGCATTTCCCTTGATAAGTTAATGGGCACCACAGTCATATGTCAATGAAAGGAACACAAGTTTCTTTTCCAGAGATAAGAGAATGACTCTTTTTTTAGCAAGCAGGAACTTTCTTCAAGTTCCTGAGGGAATAAGGGCTTTTGTCTAAATGCTTGACCTTCAAAGGACTCTATAGCTTTGGTAGTTTGAGCCATAAAAGATAGCAATTTCTCAACTGAATTCTCTTTTAGTATCAAAATTAAATGTTTAGCTCATCAACACAGTCCATAGAGATTGAGAAGGTTCCTGATCCTTTTAGTACACCATTACAGAACATAACAGTTCCTTATATGATTCAGTTTTTCAAAATAGCCTAACTTTAACAGAGTTAGCAAAAATAAGGACTAGACATGTATTCTTAAGCATGAATAGACCTTAGGTAAAGAGAGACATTCTCTAAGCTAATGGTTCTCAACCTTCCTAATGCTGTGACCCTTCAATACAGTTCACCATAATGTAATGACCTCAACCATAAAATCATTCCAGTTGATATTTAACAACAGTAATTTTGACACTCTTGTAAATCATAATGCAAACATCCAACATGCAAAGCGGTCCTAAGCTATCCTGTAGAAAAATCTCTCAATTCCTGAAGGGTCCAGACTAGGTTGAGAAGCAGCTCCAAGCCCTTTGTCAGACACTTGGGTAATTGTCTTGCTGCATCATAAGATAGGAATATCCTAGTTTCTGGTTTTTAGTATTTGATGCACATAACTGTGGTCTCAATTTTTAATTTATTTTTAAATTCAAATAGTAATAATATAAAACATTTTACAAACTGAAAATATCCCATTGATTATAAATTTAAATATTTAAAAAGTTGTTCCTTAAAAAAAGCCAGTTATTAACTTAAATTTTCTGTAAAACTCGAACATTTCCTCTTAAAGAATTTTAAAAGCTCTCAATTTTGTGCTTTTTTTACTTCAAGAGGGAGAAAACAGGGCATTATCACAGTCTGCATAAGGTAAAACCAAGCTCCAACAGTGCACAGAATTCAAAGCTCAATATCTGGGATCCACTCACAATCCTCTGAGGGGCTTAGATCACCTCTTTGTCCCCACCCTGAGCAAAATAAACATAGCCTGCCTTTTAAATCCCAGCCTGCCCCATTTCATCGCGGCTGGTGCCTCTGGTGACTATCACATGGCACTGGCATTTCTAAAACTGCTGAGATCCACCATTGTAACTGGGTTCTCTTTGGGAACTCTAGCTTTGCCACGTATTGGCAAGTCTCAGATGTTCTCCTTGACCCCTTAAAATGAATACCTCCCGGGTAACTCTTTTATTTTATTTTATTTAAATTTTTTTCCTGGGTAACTCTTAAATTACAAAGTTTGGCTTCCAATTCAAGGTACATTCTTGCATATGAAAGTATGAAGATGCATCTTTAATGCCTTATCAAACAAGCATTGGTTTTGTTTGCTTGCTTGTTTTTTGGGAAATGGTTTCTTTGTATAGCATTGGAGCCTGTCCTGGAGTTCACTCTGTAGACCACACGGGCCTTGAACTCACAGAGATCTGCTTGTCTCCACCTCCCTAGTGTTGAGATTAAAGGTATGCACTACCACTGCCCAGCAACAAGCATTCTATTTCAAATTGTTTATGTCTTTCACAAATCTAGTTCTCAGCTTAGGAAAGTAACTATCATACAAAAATCCATTCTAATTCAAATATTTTTAGGAAGCTGTTGTTGCCTCCTTGGTAGGTCTACTCTAAATGGTCATCTTTAATCAAGATTGTGGTGAAGTCACATAGCATCCATCTTCTCCAACCCTAACAAAAATGACTTCAAGCTATATGGTTACCTAAAGCTGGTGAAGTCACATGATATCTGCTTTTTCAAGTCCTAGCAAAAATGGCTGTGAACCATGTGACTGCTTAAAGATGGTGGCAATCCATGTGTTCCTTATATCCCAAAACAGAATCATGCCACATGGTTCCTTTAAGATTATATATTATGGTAGTTTGAAAGTAATTGGTCCCCACAATCTTCTAGAGAGTGGCACTATTAGGAGTTGTGGCTTTGTTGGAGTGGGTGTGGCCTTGTTGGAAGAAGTGTATCTCTGTAGGGGTAGGCTTTGATGTCTCTTTTGCTCAAGTTTCCCTTGGTGTGACTGTCAGTTGACTTTCTGTTGTCTCCAAGATGTAGCACTCTCAACTCCAGTACCGCATCTGCCTGCATGCCACCATGCTCCTCATCATGATGATAATGGACTGGACCTCTGAAACTATAAGTGAGCCTCCTTAATTAAATGTTTTCCTTATAAGAGTTACTGTGGTCCTGATATCTCTTCACAGCAATAAAAACTTCAGCTATAACACCTATGCATAGATTTTTAACTACCAACCCCATGTTCCTTTTTTAAGTTAATTTTTTGTAGATTTTACAGATCTTTAACTATATTCAATAAAATAAACTAATACATCTTGAGATACAGAATGTTCATAATTTTTTGACAGTTCTGCTTTGCTTTCTTTTCCCTGTCACAGTGTCTGATGGCTCAGTCTGACAAAGGACATAAAGGAAACTTTTATATATACTTGGGTTTAGAGAATGGAGAGCCATAACCCAACTCTGGAGCCAGCTTTCCAATAAAATAGAACAGCATAAAACAACTTGAATTTTATCCGCACCCAAAAGATATCTCAACTCCTGCTAAACTAAATCCAGTGACCAGAGAGTTCAAACAAATCCTGAGCCCTAGTCTTCAAAGCAGCCATGGCAATGGTAATGACTGGCAGCATCAGAGACAGCAAAAACATCCAACCCACTTCTGTTTCAGCTCCACGCTTGTAACAAAACTAAGAGATACCCAAGAAAACACAGAGAGACACAACTTCCCAACAAAACAGGCAGACACAACTTTGTTATAAGACAGACAAAGCTTTCCAATCAGAACCAGACTCAAGTGGGGGCTGGTAATGTCTTGCTATATGCCCTGTAGGGGACAAAATTTGGATCTCATTGAATTCCTTCAACATCCCAGATAGGGCTCCCACAAAAGAGAACCAGATTATGACTCAGTAGGAGACCTCTGTAGATCCTTGCTGCTTTTCTTAGCACGCCAGTTTACTCCAGTAGGCCACAAACTGGAGGCAGCCTTAGAACCTTGGACCATCTCAAGGCACGTGCTTCCTCAAGTCCCCCCACCCTTGGCCCCAGCATTCTGGAGTGAAGTTATAGCTTTAGAATTTGGCTGAGTGGTCTGAATCTTGCTATGGCCCTAGGATATGTTAATTTCACTTATCGAGAAAAAGACCACTCCCCAAATTTAAAGCCAACTTTGAAGCAAGCTTTATTAAAATAATGACCAGGTAGATGGGCTCTGCTCAGGTCCATTTTTGGTTTTCTAGAAAAATGGCCCCAAGTCAAGCTTTTCAGTGGCTTAAGTATTTCCCATCAGGTTCAATGGTGGGGGGGCAAGCATACATCCCTGATGTATTTCCTGCCTCCTGAACATTCTGCCCACATGAGATTAGGCACATCTGGTACAGATGGGTAAAACAAACTTGTTTAGGGGAGTGAAAACATGTGGCTTGTTATCTTCCATAAAAAATAGCCTCCAGAATTTTAGAAATTATCTGTCCTTGGGCAAGAGGCTTGCAGATCAGAAGCATTTTTGCTTCATGGATGTCTTAAGTATAGGAATTAAAACTTAAAATGTAACCTTGACTTTCACAGTACTTTTCTTCTTTTATGAATGTGTACCTGAGGAATTCAGAGGAATTTAAATGGGGTAAACTTAACTGTATCTCTTTCCCTAATTCTTGACATATAATACATTTATAATATACTTGTTTGTGGAAGCATGTCAGAAATTTTCTCTAATTATTTGAAATCTGAAAATTTAATATAATTGCTTCTTTGGGCCAGTATTGGCCCATCTCCTGAATTATCCAGTGTTCATACCCCAGAAGACTATGTCTGGATATATAGGAAAATTTCAAATTTCATTGAACAACCTCTATTCTATATTTTCTCCCAAGATCTTGGGGAGAAACTTTCTAGATATTTTTGCAATCTATTTACTTAAATTTGTTCTAAAGCTAAACATTTTATGTTTAAAGCAATTAGGGCCATTACATCCCATTTACAGTTCCTTTACTCTGCTTTGGAAAAGCAAGAGAATAGACAACAGTCAACAATACACAAAAGAATGAACACATTGTACTTAAGTGAAATTTTGTTTATGAAAACAAGTGGTTGCCAAGGTTTGGCTCTAAGAGACATGCATTGCTGCCCTGTGATCTGGATGAAATCTGCAGTGTATTGGCCATGGGTGGTGAACTAGCCCATGTCTGCCTACCATTGTAACTATTAGTTCTTTCTCCTTTTCCTTATTAAGCTATTGGTCATTTCTCATGATCCACTCAACTATCTACCTTAACAATGACAACCTTTAAATGAAACTGAGGGGTAAATTGATCTACCAGAATTGTAATCAGGAGAAACTGCCAGGCTGAACCTGTGCATCATTTGAAAAACAGCAAAATAAATAAACAAACAAACCAAAAATATCTGCCAAGGCAGACTTGGAATACCCAGCCTTCCAGGAATTTGGTAGCATGTAAGCAGTCCCAGAAACATCATCTGAGAAGGACTACTCTGGGCTTCTTTGAGTGAGACAGAGCCTTTCTTGGTTCATTGTGGGCTTAGCTTGAAATGCTACAGTCTCAGAAAGCCCATGGCCACTAAAATCACCCACAGCCCTCAGCCAGTGCTTTCTCAGTTTGTTGTATCATAATGCCAAAGAATGATGTTCAAGGACAGTAGAAGAAAAACCAAGCAAACAAAGTTTATGGAGAGACAGAAAACTGCATGTGAGAAAGGGAGGGAACTCTAAACTGAGTTGCCAAATCTGGCCTTCTGGTATGGTTCTTTTATGTATTAGAACTGAGCCTGAGTAGCTCTGCTCTTAGGCATGTTAGGCACTGACTTGGGATGGACCTAGTTAGTTAATTTAGACATATATGGGATTCTGGTTGTTTGTTGGAATGTTATGCCTAGATCGTGGGGACCCTCAAAATACTGATTCTATATGAATAAAGACAAAAAGCCTTTATTCAAATTCAAACTTGGACTCTTTGTGTGTCCAACAAATTGGCACAATCAGAGAGCCCTGAGCTCAATTTGGGGTGGGTTTTTTTTTAATCATAGCAGAGGTTGGGGTGAAGGATTTATAAGGTTCAGAACCCCTGATTGGCTGGCATTTGTCTAGGGGTGTTTTGGTGAAAGAGATGGATGTATGTTGGCCCAAGTGACATCAGGTGATCCTATTTACAACGGTTGGAATGTTAGGCATTTCCTTTGGAACTTTAGGTACTTTCCCCTTGAATGGTTCATTCCTGAGTGGTACCTGGGTAGTCTCAGTTTGTGGTCTTTCCTTCAACCAAATATTGTCTTAGGGTAATCTAAAACTCAGGCCTCTATTGAGCTTGTCATGGCTGGGCCCTTCAGTTGGGCCAGGTGAAAGTCTGATTGCTTAGGTAACCAGCCATCTAAGGGGAATGCCTGCCAACAGTTTCCAAGGGCCGAGTGAGAAAGTAAAAAGAATAAAGGTAACACCTTGATGAGTTAAGGGTGTTGCAGAGTTAGAAAACACCGAGAGGCAACCCAACATCTATGAAGCTGTTATTAGCTGAATTTCTATTTAAGTCACAGCAGCTGGCCACAATCTCCTTGTTCAGATTCAGGGCTTCAGCCCAGCAAGAAGGGGAGGGGCCACTTTAAAAGGCAAAGATCACAATTGACTCTTGCAGACCTTGGGATGGGAGAGATCATCCCAGGTCTTTCACACTCCTGCAATTCCTGGTATTGTCTTACTTATAGGGAAGCCCTCAGATCCAGGATGGAGTCCTCAGCTGCTACAAGGCCCTTTTGGGTTATAGTCCCTGAGCTCACAGGTTGGGTAGAATTCATTTTAAAACTTCAGTCTCTGGGAACTTACTACCAGTTCTGCCAGCACATGCAGACACTTTGTTTACCTTGGGTTTACAACCCTAACCACCTGCCTATAAGCTCCTAACTCCTAACAAGATGCTAATTTTATGTTGACCTTGTATTAGGCCTGTCCTGCAAAGACCCTCTGGTGTCTTTTCCCACTTTTGACGGTTGGGGATGCCATGGACCAGTCTTCTGGCCTCTTTAATGACAGCTATCAGACTGTCCCTCTTAGGGCAGTTCTGGTTGGGTTGCTAGTGACAGCTGTGGGTAGGTGAAGATACAAGTGGAATGGGAAGGTCTCTGTTGGTGCCTTCCTGGTTCCCTTGGTCTGGTATAATAGGGAACCACATGCCTACAGCTACCTCTCAGGGAACTGGAGCAGGGAGGGAGCAGCTGCCAGTCAAATAGCTGCTTCTGGGCTTTGCTGCTGTCATGACAGTTTAGTTCTGGCTACTTTAAGTGCTTCCCATTTGCTCAGAGGAACTCCGGCTCAACCACAGACATCAGGAGAAAGCATAAGTTCAGTTCCATGTGTCCAAAGAGACTTTGTTCTCATTTGGGCAATCCCCGCAGGGACAAGGCCGGCTAGTCAACCACGATGTTGCTTCAGATTATTATGATTTAGCCACAAGTGTCAGCAAGCTATGAAAGACTGCATTCCCACATATTATAGTTTTCAGTCACCTGCCTACTACCATTTTAGCCAATGACTCCACAGCTGCTGCAGATCTTACTGCAACCGTCCGGTTTGGTCCGGGAAGAATAACTGACACCTGAGGCATCTAGAGAGCATGTATAGTGGAATAAACCCCAGTCATCTCAGGGCTTCCCTTATGCACAATAGTAGCTTCCAAGTAAAGTCTCCTGGGTTGGCTTTCCTGTTCTCACCTGTTGCCTTGTTACAGGTGGAAGAGAGTGAGTTGATTACAGAAGGGCAGAGGATCCTCACAGCCTCTAGGCCCAGGCATTCCCTCCCACAGCAGTGAAAGGGTCACTGAAGAGCCTCAGTGAATGGCTAGGAGCAGAAACTCTGAGAATGCAGCTGTGGAGGCACTGTCAAATTTAGAGACAGAGGAGAGCTGCCCTTGCTGCAGGGGAGGGGCTGTGAGAGGTGGTGAGGAGCCAAGACTCCAGAAGACAAAAGGCTGTAAAGACCCAAGGCTGCAGACGAGCTGCAAACCTCAGCTGTTTAGGAGGGCTCCAGAAAGCCACCAAGTCACCCAGATTGTGCTAACACGTGAAGCTTGGAACGTTTACAGTGGCCGCTAAGGGCTGAGGTTCTGGCACTCAAAGATCAGAGCAATAAGCCTGTGGCTTTGAGAGCCAAGAAACACTAGTGTCTGCCTTTGAAAGCCCAGAATCTTAGAGCTGGATCTCAAACATCAGAGCTTGCAGTACCTGGGTTTGAAAGCTCAGCCTGCAAGCCAAGAGAATTCAGGATTATGAACAATAAACTTCTGGCCTTAAGAGCCCCAGCAAGCAATCCACTTCTCCAGGCTAAATGTAAGTCTCTGAATTTGAAGGTCCAGCTCACCAGCCTCTGGTACTCTGAGGCTCAAGGTCAGCAGGTTTAAGGTAGCAACTTCTTACTGACTGGTAATTCCATCTGAACAGCACCAAAAAAACTCTGAGCCATCTGCGATGAAGCTGCCACTGAAAATGTCGAATGTGTTCATTGTGCCAAGAGCAGTGACTAGGAAGGCAAGAGCAGCACGGCTGCAAGGATATCTACTGTTCATGGAGGAGAAGGAGGGCTAGAGGAGCCGAGAACCTTCAGTGCAATGGATTTAGGAGTGAGATGAGCCTGGTGGCTATCTGGAATTAGGATAGTGCCCTCTAAAGAAAACCATAGCTCTAAGCATATAAACTCCAGAGTATCATAATTTTTTACCCATGTGAGCTTCAATAATTGCTAGAAAAGGCAAATAATTCTGAAACTTATTGTCGAGGCAAGTGTGACTCTGCACTGCATTTGGGAACGCTCCAATCCACCTTTATCTATTTCAGATTTTCCCACCATAGTCTCATGTAAGAGTTTCTGTGCATATTCTCAAACGAGCAAACTGGTTCCTTGACCTCATTGTGCACTTCTTATTGTCATGATTTTGCGCAACCGGCTTTCAGAAATGCTAGTTTCTCCTACTTTATTACTTTATTGAACACTAATTTGCTCTTTCATAATGATTCTCTGGGTTCCACTCCTGTGTACAAGTAGTTGCTTTTTTTTTTTTTAAAAAAAGAAAAAAACAAGAAAATTTCTGGGTAAAAAAAACATGCACTAAGCCAGGTGGTTGTGATGCATGCCTTTAATCCCAGGAGAGGCAGGTAGACCTCTGTGAGGTCAAGGCCAGCCTGGTCTACAGAGCATTTTCCAGGACAGGCTCCAAAGCTACAGAGAAACCCTGTCTCAAACCTGTGCCCGCCTGCCCCCCCAAATCATGCATTAACAACATAATCACCCTTTAAATGCAGCATTTAAAGGGATCACTCTTCTTGGTAAGAGTTGCTGACAGAGCAACTCTTTTATTTACATGCAGAGTAAAAGTAAACTTTCCCAAATCCAAAATACTTCTTTTTTGTTGGGGTTGGGATTCCTTATTACTCTTTTATGAAAAGAAAGAAAATTAATATAAATCTTTCTGACAAATATATTTTCATCATCTTATTTGTACTACAGCCATAATTTAAAAATCTCGTAAAGTAATAGATGTGTCTAATGAACTCCATTTTATTCTTGGAATTCATTAATATTTTAAAACCTCTCTATTTGCTATTATTTTGGTACAGAGTAGAAAATGTAGTTCCGGAAGTGGGATGATGTACAGCTCTGTGCAGTATGTCAGTGATCCTCATGGAAACCTCACTTAGCCTTGTGACTCTCACACAGCATTGGACAAAATCATGACACAAATTCGGAGATGAGAGGAAGTGTTCAGATGCTGCCCCCTTGTGGCCAAAGCAACCAGGCGCAGGGCTCTGATAAAGAGCAGACAGGAGAAAAACATAATCGTTAATTTGGAGGAAAGTTTTTATTCAAGGCTTACAATTCTTTAAGGCTCATTAATCTTTTCTTACTAATTTTCCTCAATGTGTCTGTCTGATCATGCTATTGTGGGAAAAAGCATACAGAGAGTAATATGGTTTCCCAACTAGGCAATAAAATGCTTGATGATTTGAACGGGTTTAGATTAGGTTAATGTCTCATTCATTTTCTCATTGAGTGGGGTCATTGGTCCAATGATAAAAGCAATACCAATAACTTCGTGGTCAGGATTTGATAGTCTTCTGTATTCTTCCATATGCATGCTTAGATAGACTTCTGTCCCTAAAACACAGGGTTCTCGACTTACTCTTCCAGTGTGCTTAATTGTGCATATCTGATTTTAGTAAATTACATTAATGGAAGTTAGAAGTGCCAGCACTTGCTCAGTTACTTTGTCCTCACTCCCTTTTTAAACCTTTCTTTGTGGGTGTGTGTCTGTGAGTGTGCGGGTTGTGCTACATGTGTGTGCAGGTCAGAGCACAGCCTGCTGGAATTGATGCTTTCCTTCCACTGTGTGGGTCCTAGGGATGGAACTCAGTCAGTGAAGAGGGCAGTGGCCATCTCACCACTACATGGAGTACCAATTTTTGATAGGTTTTCTGGTTTTTATTTTAATTTTTGTGCTGATTGTCTTACAATTATTTACTTGTTCATAATATGACTTTGAAAACAGAGCATCCTGAATATCACTAGAGAAATTACCTAATTTGTAAAAAAACTAATGAGGGCTAATTAAACTAATTAAGTGGAAATCTTTTCTGATAAATTTTATACATTCGATGGTTCTTCTTGGGTGGCAACTTGACTACCTCTGGAATCCACTAAAACTCAAGCTGCTGGGCACTCCTGTTAGGGAAATCCTTTATCAGATTATTTGAAGCAGGAAGATCCAAACTAAATTTAATTTGGACCACATCTTTTTGTGATAGCCAACATAAAAGGACATGGAAGAGGGGAAACTGCCTTTTGCTTGTTTGCTTTTACCCTTGTTGTCATGTTTAGATATCTGATTGCTACAGTTCCTGCTAAACACAAGTTCTTCAAGATCCCAGAGTAGACTGAAAAATAGCCACTACCCAGGAGTCCTCCCTGACTCCAGCTCCAGATCGGGACTTCTGAGATACTGAGCCTCATGACCTGAACAACTACTGAAGTCTCAGTCTTCTCAGTATGAGGCAGACATTGTTGGACTATCTGGACCACAACCTGTAGGCCAGCTTAATAAGTCCCATATATACAGAGAGAGCCCTAACTAATACACAAATGTAAAAGTTGAAAGCTGAATGGGGTTAATAGCCATAGTTGCAGTATGTATACCCAACAGTTAAAAATGACTCTTCTATCCAATAGGAACAAAAGATTAAAACAATTTAAATTAAAAATTTCAACAATAAGTGGCATCCCGATATATAAGTTTTGTATATATACTTCTTGATTGATTCATAGCTTAAAAATAACGACAAGTTAAACAACAAGATGTGGATTGACTTTTCCTGGACAACACTGCAGGATCTTGGAGGCAACCAACAAAAGGAAATGAGTCTGAGTCAGTCTGACAGGCAAAACAAGCAAAGTTTTATTTGAATTTTATCCCAAGTAAGTAAAAAAAAAAATGTAAAGCCAACTCTTTCATTAGTCCCCAGTCTGAAACTGTCCAATCAGCCAGTGTTCATTCCACAGAACTCAGACAGCATGTCGGTTTGAATGAGACTGACCCGCATAGGCTCATATATTGAATGCTTGGTCCACAGTTGGTGAAACTGTTTGGGAAGAATGAAGAGGTGCAGCCTTGTTGCAAAAGTTATATCACCTGGTGTGGGTTTGGGGCTTTCGAAAGCCCATACCATTCTTAATTGACTTTCTCTCTCCCTCTGCCTTACATATGAACTCACAGCAATTGTGGAAGCATGTACAAGACCCATGCAAGCTCCAGCCAGACTAAATCCCAGCATGGAAGGAGGAAAACAGACATGAAACCCCATCACCAGTTGTTGAATTAGAGGTATTTGACAGGTGCTAGGAGTGGGAGCATTGATTTTCTTTACTGACCACGCTAAAAAGTATTTATTGGGCATTTGTCCTTTTTCTTTTGGTTATCTATTTGATTAATTAGCCCATGTATTGACAGACAGTTTTATTTCTTTGGTGTTTAATTTTTGCACTTCTTTATTGCTTCTAGATGATTAACTTCTTGTCTAAAGTAGAGCCGACAAAGATTTTTCTACCATTCTTTAAGTTGTCTGCTCACTATGCTGATAATGCCTTTTGCTATACAGTAGCTTTTTAATTTCATGTAATTCCATTAGTCAGTTCCTGTTATAATTCCTGTGCTGCTGAAATCCTATTGAAAAAACTATTGCCTGTGCCTATATCATGTATTTATGTTTTATTCTAACATTTTCAGGATCTGGGGCATTAAAATTTTAATCCATTTTGTATTAGTTTTTGTTCAATACAGGAAATATGATCTAGTTTCATTCTTCTTGTAGTAAATATCCAGCTTTTCCAGGACCATTTGTCCATGTCTGTGTTTGACCAATATGTTTTATTTTGATACTCTAGTACTTAATTCAGAATAACATGTAACTGTTTACTTCTATATGCTGAAAGTCATTTGTCAGTTCAGATCTAATAACTTGACTTACAGTTATAAAATTTTCTAAGATTTTACAGTTGATCTAATATTTGAATTAAGAACACTAACCTAATTACCCCGTAGAAAACTATCCTGTATGGTCACTCTTTGCAATATAATCTATTTGATGTGAAAGGAGCAGATCAATCAGATGCATTTTGTGTTGGTGCTGTATAGGGATGCTGGCTTTCAATAGCAGGTGACGCATTTCTGCAACAGATGATTGAAATATTGACAACACCATTTGCACAGCCACAATAAGAAAAATTACATACACTACACAAAAGCCATCATTATACAAGGTATCATACAAAAAGGAGTTTGAAATGTAAAACTTAAAGAAGGAACCTGATAAAAGGCATTTCACTCATTCATTACTTCAGGGAAAGATAATTGACAGTCAGAAACATCATAACAAACCTTCTCCGATCCTTGGGTGCTGGCAACAACCTGGCTTGATTTGATGACATGCCTAGCATGTCAGAATCAACAGCAGCAAGGAAAGGTAACACCTTTGTAAAATAATTGATATCTGTAAGAACCAAATGTGGATTATCAGCATTGCTAGGCACAAATGCCAGACACATATTTCATCACAGGACATTCCCAGATCCTGAAACCTGATAACACTTGGACACTTAAGAAATGTAGACCAGGATAAAGATGGCATACAACTTTAATATGTGTTTATAATTCCAAGGCCATAAACATATATTGATTAAAGTACTTGGTCCCAATAGTCCCATTTAATGCATCTATTTTTTAGAATTTCATAGAGCATATTTTGATCATTCATTCTCACTCTTCCCCCTAACTCCCCCAAGACTCACTCTCACTCTTCCCCCTAACTCCTCTATCTTCTTCACAACTTTGTGTCCTCTTAAAAAAAATAACCAGAGTTCAATTTGTGCTGCCCCACATATTTGTGGGTGTAGGACCGTGGACTGGAGCTTGTCCAACCTTCTTTAAGGAGCAATGCTCTTAAAAGATGCTGAACCTCCTTTCTCCAGTAAGCATCAAAATGTCCATAGCGCCTCAGTTGCTGCGGGTAGAGGAGTGCCCCATTATCCTCTTTCCCTCCATGGCAGAGTGATGGAGGAGGGTCATCTGTCTATGTGTTACTTTCATTGGTTA
>LOJH01028531.1:0-11296 GCA_001685095.1 Ellobius talpinus | reverse complement strand
CACACACACACACACACACACACACACACACACACACACACACACATAAATAAATCTAAAAAACAAAGTCTCTAAGAAACACATTCAAAAAGTTCAATGTGACCCACTAAGACATGGGGATTTCTAAAGATCTGCATAGCTGTAATGGTCTAATGCCAGGAAATAAAATAATAATAGCTCCGGGGGCAGGCTAAGTGAGGGGGGGATTCTTTTCTTCGTTTTTCTCTTTCTTTCTTCCTTCCTTCCTTCCTTCCTTCCTTCTTTCTTCTTTTCTTTTCTTTTTTTTGAGGCAAGATTTCTCTGTGTAATAGCTCTGGCTGTACTGTAACTTGTTTTGTAGACCAGGCTGGCCTGGAACTCAGAGACATCCACCTGCCTTTGCCTCCTGAGTACTGGGATTACAGTCATGTGCTACCACTGCCCAGCAAAGATGGGCTCTTTATGGCAAGGCAACTTTTAATTTTCTTTGAAAAGTTTTATGCTAAAATTGGCTAGGCCTCTTCTAGCCTAGAACCTTCCAGAACATTTGCACTGCTTGAGACTCTTTTTGAACTAAACTTAATGTGAGTCAACACAGCTTTTAGTACATTTTACAGGTCAATGGGAGATCAAGGTTGTTTGAAGAAAGCTTTGCTCAACTCCTGCTTGTCTCTACGTATTTCCTGGTTTGACTGAGGAAATTCCCCCCATAATAACTCTTTGATCACCATGGCAGGGATTGCCAGGGGCAAAGGAGGAAGTGGACAGAGCCAGTCAAAGAGCAACAAAATCAGTTTGTTTAAATGGTCAGGGAAATCTGCCTTTGGCCAAAGGAAGTCAAAGCGAGAACACCCCGTTCTACTTACTTAACGAATGTCTCCAGCTTAAGTAAGGAGAATGCGATGTTTGTGTCTACATGGGACTGCTCCATGGCTCCCACCTCCACGCCCAGTCTTCTACAGTCAAACTCAGAGACGGCTAAGGAGTGCCTTCAGTCCTGTCCACAGAGCAAGCTGCTCCTTTGGAGGTGAAACTCCTGGGCAGGTCACATACAACTAAGCATGTAGTCCCTTTAAAAAATGCAAATCTTGATAACCGGTAAAAAGAATAAGCCAATTCTGTCTACGACTGAAGTCCATGTCATTTAGACATGCAGTGATTTTTCTTTCTCTCCCCACCTCTCTGCTTCGGACTGTTACAGTCACGTGGGATGGATGAACTATTTAGTGTACTCCTTGAGACATTTGTGTCAAATAATAGCTAAACAATGTCCCTTGGAGAGGCTCCTCAGGCCTTATATCCATTCCTTCAGGGATTTCCAAGTCACAGCACCAAAGCGAACTTAACAATGCTGGCGTGCCCAGCTGCTCTGTTTGGAAAAGTGCCCGCTTGTGAAGCAGAGCTTTCAGCGAAAATGAAACATCTGCAGATAAGCCCGCAAGCTTTCTCCTGTCAGAAAATGCAAAGAATGTGTCTTCACCTGCCTTCCGTTTTTATCTCAAATACCACAAACAACCTTAGTGGCAACTTTATCGTTCCAGTGCTCCAGTCTGCTCCACAAACTGGAGATGGCCAGGGTAAGGATTAACACTCGAAATCCCCAGTAAAATGCCTCCTTCTGCAGAGGAAGGAATTGAGGTCCGAGAAGGGGTGGGCGACTTCCAGAAGGTTACACTGTGGGTGACAGGCATTGGGATGAGAATCCATGTTCATGACTCCCAGTTCAGAAATCCCACATATATTCATTTTGAATAGAAATCATTTAAAGAAAGCAGGAGTAGGTACTTCCAGGGCCCCACTGCACACTGGGAGAAAGAACTGATGTGGGATTTCCCTCTGTATGCTATGAATACCATTGGTGAATAAAGAAACTGCCTTGGCCAGTTATTAGGGCAGAACTTAGGTAGGCGGGGAAAACTAAACTAGCCATTACTCACTGAAATGGTTCTGTTGAACATGGCATTGGTTACCTGCTGACATCAGCTGAGTGGGCACCTATGACTACAAGGTGGGTAATGTCACAGGGGTGTCATGAGAACGCCACTGCGTCTTGGAAGAACACTGACCCCTCCTGGCCCAGCAGCCCTGCGAGACGTGAGAGAACTCAGCACTGGAATCAACAGCTTGATTTACTGAGGACTCAGAGATAAGTCCTGTTATATTGTGACCTTAGTCTCCAAGTCTGCGTCCAGACTGGGATGGCTTACAAGGTAGAAGACACAGGCTATTGACTCTGAAAGTCATGGAAGTTCCAACTAGAAGGGATTACCCAGCTTGGTGGTTTAGCAGCTGTGGCTCCTGTTAGAACTTCCAGAGAGCCTTTGAAACTCTAAGGGCCTTTTTCTAACTCAGGGTTTTAATGAATGCTCCCCAGATATTTTTTAAATGTGCTTTGAGGACTGAGAGCTGCTGCCCAGACACAAGTCTCTTAACTTCACTGGTGGGAAAAATTAATCTCATCTGCATAATATAGACTATTTACTTCAAGATCTCGTTGCCAGCTTGATTATAGAGTTTCAGTAATTAGATCAGAAGTTTAACAACTGGAAGATGTTCTAGAAGCCAGGTCCCTAAACTTTACTTAATAAGAATGAGGGAGATGACTTGCCCTAGAGTTTGTAGCCCAGAAAGGGATCATATGCGAAGAGGCCAGACCTCATGATTCCTAAGACCAAAGACCAGGAGGGCCAAAGTAGAAGCTGAGGAGACCCAGGGGCAGACCTCACCTGTTCTCTAGGGAGCCTTCCCAGTGGTGCAGCTGCGATGGTTTTGTGAAGGAGTCTGGGTGGAATATGGTATGGAATAGTCTTGGCAAAAGGAATCTCTGCTCTAGCGCCCTGGGGTAGAGATGAGGTGGATCCAATGATGTTCATCTTTGCTTTCCACCTGCCTTCTTCTGGTTGTGACAGGCATGCGTGTGTTTGTGTGTGTGTGTATGTGAATCAAAACTGACAGTTGGGTTTAAATCCAGATTGTGATGTGCTCAAAGACTATGTCCTGTATTGGGGTCTCCCCATTTACTGGGGTGACTTTGCTGCTGTTTTCCACACTGACCTTGTTCAGGATATTGGTACCCGTTTTTCCTGTTTGGCTAGAAGAGGACTCCAGGGCACATTTAGGAAGCAGAGGTTCTCTTTGTATAAGGGGAAATAAAAATGTTTCAGCGTGAGAAAACAGGGTACATTGGCTGTATTGAGCAGGAAGCAAGAAACCGCAAGCCGAATGAAACCTAGCCACAGCTTTTTATGGGGAGTGGGGTGAGGAAGGAGAGACGAAAAATTAATGCCCCTTTAAGTTAGTGGGGAACTTTACCATCAGTAAAGCATTTAGAATCTCTGACCTTCACAACAGGCCCCAAGACGTGCACAGTTTCTGCGATGCAAACTTGGAGGTGGGGTAGCGAGGGCTAAGGATGTCTGGCTATTATTATGGTAGAGAGGCTGACACTACTGTGGACTCCAACCCCATTGCCCTGTCCATCCTGGCATACTGCTCCTTCCACCTGTGGCTTTTTGTGTGCGTTCAGACCTCTCTCTTCTAGGTCAGTCCATTGTGCAAGCGAGGGTACAAGAAGGCAGGTGTTTATCTACCAAGCATCGTGTTTACCATGGCTATGGGAAGCTGGCCTGCAGGTACAGAAAGAGCGCAGAGAACTGCTTCCGGGTCAGCTGTAAGATCTTGGTCAGGCTAGTTCCAGTTTCTTTCTCAGTAAAATAGCAAGTGCTCTGTGGGAGTTCCTAGCCTAGGGCCCAATCAAAGGCACTGTAAGCATCCAATAAATGACAGCTCTTCATATCCTGTGTGTATAGAATACTGGCCTGGGTACAGAAACAGATCTGTTTGCAGAGGAGGATGGTGGCTTGGCTCAGGGCCAAGGGATGTCATCTTTTTTCAAATCAAATAAATCTTTAGGTGTTTTCCACAGAGCATCCAACTTTTTTTTTTAACTTAGCCCTCGTTTTTCTCTTAGTCCTTGTAGGTACTTGCTAATGAATTTGTTACTTAAAACTACAGATAATTTTGTTTAGCATCTGGACCAAACCACTGAGTATAGTGGCATTTCAGAGGACAGAGATGCCCATGTTCTGAGTGAGCAGTGTCTTAGTTAAGGTTACCATTGCGGTGATGAAACACCATGACCAGAGCACCTTGGGGAAGAAAGGGTTTATTCAGCTTATGCTTCCACATCATAGTTCATCACCAAAGGAAGTCAGGACAGGAACTCAAGCAAGGCAAGGACTTAGGGGAGGAGGCTGATGCAGAAGCCATGGAGGAGTGCTGCTTACTGGCTTCCTCCTCGTGGTTTGTTCATTCAACTTGCTTTCTTATGGAACCCAGGACCACCAGCCCAGGGATGGCACAACCCACAATGGGCTGGGCCCTTCCCCATGAATCACCAAAATGAATAGAATGCCCTACAGGCTTGCCTACAGCCAGGTCTTATGGAGGCATTTCTCAATTGAGTGTCCCCCTCCCCCGTCCCCCTGCTATGATTCCAATTTGTGTCAAGTTGCCATAAAACTAGCTGGTATGGAGAGGGTGACTGAGTCAGATGACGTATCCTAGGCGAGTCAGGGAGCTCCCAGTACTGCGTATGGCCAGGCCTTTTCCAATGGAATCTCAAAATCTTCCCATGCAGCATAAGCATTGCTCTTATTTCATACAGAAAAGGAGGGTGTTGCTATGCTAATTATCAAGGTTATCAGGACCTGAAACTGGAGGTCAAGATTGCCCAGCTTTAAAGTCTGAGCTATTTCCACTTTCCATAATCCAACTCTCTGATAGATTCTCCTTCAACCCAACCATTAGTCAGGCTCCTCTGTCTCTTCTGATAGGCCAGGAAGTGGACTTCACTCTCTGTCCTTGAAGAACCCACTCTGAGCAAGAATCCTGCCAAAAGGCTTTAGCGAAAGTTTTCTACCTTTGATGTCCAATCACCTTGAAACCTTATTACCACCCATGGCCACTCTACTTCTTGGTTTTATAATCCCCAGTTTTCATTGTTAGAATTGAATCTAATCTTGTCTGTTGGGGCAAGAGTCTGCACAGCGGTCCCTATACCTACAACGATGTCTTCTACTAGAATAAAGTCTGCTGTACTGTCTTAAGTATCATTATAACCTTTTCATTAACACCTGCATTCATCCATACAGGCACACTGAGATTCAAAATGCTATAGCCACAACTGTGTGTGTGTGCCAGCTGAGTCTAAGAGAATGAGGAAGGTACAGAAACATCGATGAAGGGTGGGTAGCTTGGGAGAAGAGCACTCATGGACCCTGGCTGCCATATTGGCTTCCTCTTGACACCTGTCTTTTGGGTTGAAATCTGTCCTGGCCTCCTGCCGGCTTTCACTTGTTTCAGTAACCATTAGTGGGTGCCCATGTCAGTCAGACCCAAGGAAGCCCAGGCAGAGGTTGTTCCAGGGAAAAGGCACTAAGGGATGAGGGAGAACCACTCTCCTTATAGAGTTAATCAAGATTTTTAGGTCCCCTGCGATACTCTTTTCCTTCCTTCCAGGTTCTGGGGTGATGTGGAGTTGAGGTGTATTGAAAGCCTCATTTCTAATGTTGGCTGGACCTAATCAGCTTTGGTGTGTGACCAGGTCCTTCTACAGAGCGTTTCTTTGTTAATGGCAACCTGGCAGGACTATTTATCATTTCAGAAACTGAGAGAGCCTGGCTCTCCTCCTCTGGGCCCTGGGGCTGTTCTTCCCTCAGATGTTAATCTACAAAGTCATCCTAGGCCAGATCTCAGATGAGGCTCAGGGCTAGGGCAGAACCTGAAATCTCTGCTCCCTTGGTGTGAAATCGACACCTGGAAAGAGGCCAGATGGAAACCCAGAGCAACAGCTCAGGGTGTCACACGTCAACTCACTTAATTGGGCAGTCATCTGAAGAAGGGTTAGTGGAAAACACACTGTGCTAGGTGTGAAGGACTAATCCAAGAAGACACTTCGGTCTGCCTCAACCTGCCTTAGCCTCAGCCAGCTGCAAGCCAACGGCCTGACTAGATCTTTCCTCTGGGAAGAGGCTCTGAAAATGGCATCTAGATAATCGTCACCTCACACCCCGGGCAGTCGATCATTCCTGGAACTGCAGTGGTGCCCAAGCCTGAATGCCCATCCTGTGTGCCCAGTCCTCAATTATGAGGCAGTGTAGTGAATAGCGGGGCAGTTTCTTGCTCACACTCTGGTTCCAAGCACACAGGTCCAGTCTTGGCTTCACCGTGTGACTTTGGGTAACTTATTTCTCTGTGTCTCAGCTTCCTCGTTCTACAGAAGATAAAAAGTGCCTACCCCTTGAGGGTGTGATGATAATTAATTAGATGTGAAAAGATCTGAGGATAGTATCTGGCCTTACAGTTATGATTTTTCTCCACATTCCAATCATTCCAATTCCAGTTCATCTATTTCGTTTTCTTTTTCTTTTTTCTTTTCTTTTTTTTTTGCTGGTGTTGTTACCTATTTTCTCCCCCATGCTGTGTCTTCCACTGCAGCCCTCTCGCTACCTGTATCTAGAGATGTTCTCTGGGTGGAGGTGGTTCAGGAACCTGGTTCTGCACACATGGAGCCCCACCTAGCTACCTCTGCTTTGTCCATTGCTCACTCATTAAAGAACCACAAGTCTGGCTGGACCTGAGCCAGGAAGCGCTCCCCATCAATCCAACTCCCTTGAACACATGAAAGAGACTTCATTTTTAGGCAGAAATCTTTGTTCATTCTACCCAGACCCTCAGCCCTCTGGTTTAACTGCCATAGGGAGCCATATGGCTCGCCTTCTAACAAAGACTGGTATTGAGACAAATAAAGTGACAAATTTCATACATTTTCTTGGTAGAAGCAAACACACACAGGGGTCTTAGAGATAGGAACGGGGGCTACGAAGAGAATAAAATAACGTAATGAGCAGGACCACAGGGTGACATGGAGGTGAGCAGGAAAGAGTAGCGCCTTTTTTTCTGTTTTCCTTCCCCGCTCCCCAGTTCATAAATTCCACCAAAATGGTCCTCTGTCAGGTCTGTCAGGCCCAAAGGAAACTTCATTTCCCCAGAATCTGGTGGTTAGACAACAGTCAGCCTTCCTCAGGTCCTAGGCAAAGGAGCCATTTTCCCTATCCCTATCTAAGGTGCTATTAGCATACCGAAGCTCATGCTGGCCTCCCTCAGTATCAAGAGACCTTGTTAGCATTTCAGAGTCCATGCTGACATCCTGGTTCTTCTCAGTGCTCCTCCCACCCTACACTTGCTCCTGCCCATTTCCTCATTTCTCCATATAGCCCTGCTACTTCTGCTATGCTTCTCCTTCCCTGGTTCCCCTCCTTTCTCCCTCTCTGCTCTGCTCCTGCTTTCTCTCACGGCCAGGCCCAGTCTGTTGGCGTGTCCAGTCGATTTTCTCTCTGTTCTGGACTCTCCCAGATGCCTCTGGCTGTTTTCTCCTCCATCTTTATAATCAAAACCTCCCCCTTCACCATATCACAGTTTCTACCAGGTCAGTACCAGCCTTCCTCACGTTCCCTATTGACCCAGGGAAATTTAGTCATCTTAGTGGCTGGAGTGGTTCCCATTTCTGTGCTTTCCTGACCTTAATTAGTTTTCTCTTGATTCCATGGCCCCGATTTGCACCCCATTTCCTTATCTAGATTGTTTAGTTTCTACTGTTTATGCTTTAGCAATTTCAGACATGGATATTCTGAACTTCTGCTCACGTCACCCCCGTGACTCTCATTTTTCTGTCTCCCTTGGAAACTCTTCCTTTCCCCCAACTTTGATGTCTTTTCCTTCTTTTTGACTCTCTAAGTTTAAATGAAGTTATTTGCATAGGTACTAGTTGGGGTTATTTACTGGAATATGGGCAACTTATCAGTGGCTATACCACTAAAGAAAATGACACCCCCAGCACCCATTACCTGCTCATAGTTCCTCAGTGATGGGTGGAGCCTCATGAGCTCCTTCTACATGTATGACACAAAGTCATGGCCCAGCTACTGCAGCTACAGTGAGCTCATGAAGAAAACGTCCCTGTCACGTCCAGAAGATGCTCTTGCAACCTTCCTCCCAAGTGTCTGGCTCATAAGTTCTTTCCACTCCCTCCTCTGGATGGTTCCCAAGCTTTGGAGCAGTAGACAATAGATGTCTCATCTAGGCACAGCCTTCCACATAGACAACTCTTTAAAATCCCAGTCCTTTGCTATCATCTGTCCCAGCCCAGCACAAATTAGAAGTGGTTGCGAGTCTATGATTACATGTTCCCTGTATAACACGGCTTTCAAAAGTGCTCTGCAGTCAGGTGTGGTGGCAAGGGGTGGAAGCTAGAGGAGCGAGAGATCACAGCTTTGCTGAATTGTGAGTTTCCAGGCCAGCCTGGGTCACAGGAGAACCTGTCTTCAAACACTTAGCCACACCAGGCAGTTGTAGCGCACTGCTTAAATCCCAGCTCTCAAGAGGCAGAGCTCTGTGAGTTTGAGGCCAGCCTCATCTACAGAGTGAATTCCAGGACAGCTAGGGCTACCCAGAGAAACCCTGTCTCAAGAAAACAAACAAACCCAAAAAAACAAACAAGCAATAAAATAAAAAATTAAATCATAACAAATGAAAACAAAAAATCTAATTTATAACTACTCTATAAATGTCAATCATACATTGGTTTTGCAGTGGTTCTCAACCTGTGGGTCACAACCCCTTAGTGGTCAAACAACCCTTTCACGGGGGTCACCTAAGCCATTGGAAAACACAGATATTTATGTTACACTTCACAACAGTAGCAAAATTACAGTTATGAAGTAGCAGCGAAAATAACTTTGTGGTTGGGGGTCACCGTAACATGAGGAACTGTATTAAAGGGTTGTAGCATTAGGAAGGTTGACCACTTCTGGTTTGCAGGATACTGTATGTTTATAATGGCTTTCCTATGATATCCTATTACATATAACATATGTAGACCCTTCATTTATTGTAAATGCAAGAACTATGTCGTTACAACGATCAGGTACCTTGCACGGAGAATCACTGAGACCATTCCTATTTTTCTGGCACAAACAGATTTATACATATCTTTTATTCCAGTACTAAAAATGAAAACAAAAACTATTTCTTTAGAAAACTTCTCTCAAATCTTCTGGCTTTAGGAGAAAATGTGATGCCCTAGTTTTTGCTCATAGAGTGACATTTTCTGTTGAATCTAAGCCAACTTCTAATGGAGGGATAGTGATTTAAGGGCTAGGAAGAGAGCATGTGTTTGGTGTCCAGGGCTATTTATTGTCCTCAATTATGCAGAGGTCTGTAGGTATGTTGGAGATGAACAGGAAAAGGGGAAGGACATGGAGAGGTGACAGCTGGGGACTGAAAACAGTAGGAACTACTCCTCTGTGCAACATGTTGAATGCTTATCGTTCGGAGGTGGTGAAGATCCATTATCCCCTTGCTAACTTCTCAGTTCATTTCCAGGCTGGTGGCGTTATTTTACCGAGCACATATTTAAAATCAAATGTCTCCTTGTTGGGCCATTGACTCTAACGTAGCCTCTAACAGTCAAGAAACAAGGACACTGGAAAGGATTTCTTACCCTCCACGGGCCAGCCTCTCTGTGGTCCCCTTAGTAGGTACTCACCGAGGACGGCGGAAGGTCAGACCGTATTGCTGACAGGCGAGCCCCACCGTGGGTGTGTACACAATGGGCATGAATTTCTCCACGTCTGAGGTCAGCACCCGGTAGAAGAGCTTCTCATTGCGGTCTTGGAGAGTCATGAGAATGATGTACCTTGGAAAGGAGAGAAAACGCCAGCTGATCCCAGGGACACCACTACTTGGCCGAGCCCCCTGTTGACATCATTGTGCTTAAGAATGGAGGCCTTGCTCCAGGGAGGAGTTACACTCGGCGGTAGCCACGCCCTCAACCCACCACCATTGTTGGGCATTCCATTTTCCTAGCCGTTTGTGTATATTTCTCTCCAATTCTGTACTCCCCTCCTCCCTGGAACCTTTACCAGCACACCACAGTCCGTATGGCTGGGGAGCCTTCTTAGCCTTCCTCCCAAACACCTGTTGAAACGGGAGCCTTTTGGGAGCGAATGTGAAAGTAGCCAGCCAGGAGCAAACCCCCTAAAGCTCTCAGGAACATGCGCACTCATTGCTTCCTGATCCTAGAGCATCATTTCAGGCAAGTGAGAGAGACCCATGAAGTTGGAAAGCATTGAGAAGGCCAGCATTAGAGCGTGGCTTTTATAATTTCACATTTTAAGCAAATATTCGACTTTGGACGCTCATTCTTTTTGGTACATTTCGCAGGCGTTTCTGATCGTTCAAAGCTCGGGCATGGATCAGTTTGTTAGGATAATCTGCTGTTTAACTTCTGGTTTGCTCTTCAGGATGAGGTGGCTGGATGGACAAAAGGGAGAGAATATTTGACTTGGTGGCAATGTGGTCTTGGGGTTAATGTGAGCAATAGCCGTGAGCTTAGTGCTTTAGGAGGGGGGCATGGATGTGGGCAGGGACATGCTTGTTTCCTGCTTCTCAGAAGGTATGGGTGACTTGGAGGAGACAGTGGGAGCTAGGTGCGGTATGAACCTCACATGCTACTGAACTTTGCCTTTCGTGGACATTTAGCTTCTACGGATGTAGAGAGAACCATTATCTTCTTGATATACATCTGCTAAAGTCCATAGCAAGATGACCCATTTTTTTATAAAACAAACTTACCCAGAGCTTACTATGCCCCAGGCAACATTCTAAGTACATCATAAAGACATGCATTTAATTCTCACAAAACCAAATGAGCCAGATACCATTGGCACAGTCATTATAGAGGGGAAGGACAGAGTTGGCAGAGTAACTTTCATTATTCAATGCAGGAAGGTGGATTTCACCCACTCTAGAATTAGTCTTACATCAACTAGGTTTTGCCATCTCTGAACTATGTTTGGCAGAGAGTTAAACTCATAGACACTGAAGTCAGGGTATTTAAATCTCATGCTGACTCATGGTGGGTACCTGGGTGGTGACTACCACCTTAGTAACACTTAACATTGGCTCAAAGACTCTGAAACAGGATCTTTGTGGTTGTGTCTCCACTGAGGAGTATTCAGAGGGAGCAGTGCTCTTATTGGCTGCCCACGACCTTCAACATAGCATCTAGATCCTTCCCAAGGCATCCTCTCTTCATGTCCAGGTCCCCTTTCTCCACTGTTTCTCTTGCTATCTTCCTTAACAGCCCCATCATCTCCTGTAACATAGAGGGCTGGCTTGTTTGTTAGGCTTTATGTCCAGTTTCCCACAGCTGTTTAGCCCCAAAGAAAATCACACAGAGGTCTCCATAAGTTAT
>LOJH01028529.1:0-13735 GCA_001685095.1 Ellobius talpinus | reverse complement strand
TTTGGAAGAGCAGGCAATGCTCTTAACCGCTGAGCCATCTCTCCAGCCCCGAGGAAAAAATTCTAAAGGATTATAAATATTAATGTGTTTTACCCGACCATAAGAGAGGGGATATTTATATTCATTCTAGTGAAACTTTCATTACAAATAAAAATCATATAAACCAGTGGCCGAAAACATAAAATTCCAAAACTACCACACTTTCTGTGCCCCAGGCTCAGGAGTCACCGGGGAAAAGGACGTGGGAAGAGTGAGAGCATGAGGTAGTGGGTGAGGACGCAGTGAGGACGCAGAGAGGACGCAGAGAGGACGCAGAGAGGACGCAGAGAGGACGCAGTGAGGACGCAGAGAGGACGCAGTGAGGACGCAGAGAGGACGCAAAGACAGTGTTTTCTGGGCACAGCAGGACAGCTGCCATAGAGCTCACAGTGGCTGTGACGACACACACACAATCTGTACCTTCCTGTAGCAAACCAAATCCAGGCATGGAGGGGAGGTCGGGCATGAAACCCCACCTCTAGTCACACAGGTTCTGGGAGCTGTTAGCTGGTGGGAGAGGGGGAGTCAGTTTTCTCTAAAGTATAGTCCCCCATAGGTCAGCCGTGCTCCAGTGGAAGGCCACTAACACTTGGGCGGCACAAATTGGTCTTCATGACTTAAAAAAAGGGGGGGACACAAAATTGAGTGGATAAAGAAGGTGGGTGGGTGGAACTGGAAGGAGTTGGGGAAGGGGCAGAAGGGGAATATGATCAGATTTTGTTTACCAAATAACTAATATTTTCTAAATTAACTTTAAAAAAGAATGACAATCTGCAAAGTAAACAACTACTTCATCAAAAACAAAGGGGAAAGTAATATGGTGGTCATTGAATAAGAAGCACTGCATTTTTTCTAGATTTCTCAGGTGTGTGTAGTCTCATCTGCTTTGTTTTGGTTTTGTTTTCTTTGTTGTCATTGCTTTTGCTTTGAAACAGGCTGGTCTGGAAGTTGCTGTGTAGCACAGGTTAGCCTTGAACTTTCAGCAATCCTCCTGCCTCAGACTCCCAAATGCTGAGATTACAGGTGTGAGTCACCACATCTACTTCACATGCTTAAAAAAATGATGGAAATTGTTTTGATTTCTCATCCTAAATGTTTGCTTTTATACTCAATTTCCTGTCTTTTTTTTTTACCCTTTATGTTTCTCTTAATGAGGGCCTTTGTAAGTGCCTATGCTTTAGGTCTCACAAAACCCGAATGAGTCCCAAAAGGGAACATAGTATGGAAGAGAACAAGGATCAAATGCTGTCCTTAGCATCTTTGTTGAGATCCATTGTTCATCCTTGTGGGCCCCACCTGCAATGGCAGGGGAGTGAGCCTGTGGCCATTTCCCAGGGATCCTGTCAGCCACCTCCTAACAGGACCTGACCAATGATAGCACAGAGCAGTAAGGAGTAGCCACTCTCCTTCCTCTCTGCTTGGTGCCCCTAGTACCTGCCAAATAAACCAGCCTGGGTCCCAGCTTCTTCCTAGGCACCTCCCAGTGTGGGTAATGCCACCTGTCACCTCTATAGCCCAAGGGGCTGTGGCTTCCTGCTGTCCACGGCTGCTGCACTGCCCCCTGCTTCCTGACCGGCTACTTGATCTTCCCACAATACTGCTTCCCAGAGCAGGATCCCAGCTGAAAGAAGGCAGTGGGGACGGACACAGGGGACCTGTCATGGAACTGGTGGCATGCCCAGGTGAAAAATAAAGGTGACATATTCCAAAGTAATGGCCCCCATGGTGACAAGAAGAGGTGGAAGGAGAGGGTTTGCTTACGGATTGCATATGGGGAGGATGAGGAAGGGAGAAGGCAAAGACTGTTGCAAGGGAGGTGGCCCCAAGCACGTGAGCACACAGTACAGAGGTACAGCTTTAAGGAAACAGGAGGGGACAGGGAGCTTGTTTGGGGACATGTTCAGTTTGAGGTGCTTATTAAACATTCAAACATAGCAAGTTGGCAGTTGGATATAGAGCCCCTGTCAGGAAAGAGCTTTGATATGCAAATATAAATTATCAATGCATGAATAGAAGCTCTCAACATGGATGGGTACCAGTGGGGTAACTGCAGACACAGAACAGATGTTTAGGGGCCAGGGGATGAAGACTGGTGAGGGAGTCTGAGAGGAGATGCCCCTGAGAGATAGGAAGCTAAGGTTTGACTCTTAATGTTTCCCAAAGGCCCGTGTGTTGAGAGTTTGGTCACTAATAAGGCGCTGTTGCAAGACAGCAGAAGCTTCAGGAAGTCACGCCTAATGGGAGGAAATGGGTCATCGGGTATGTGCCCTCAAAGAGGTTGTTGAAACATTTGACCTTCTCTCTCATCGTTTCCTGGCTGACTCATGATCTTTGCCCTCTGCTGCATGCTTTTGCCATGATTGGCAGTGCCATCCCAGGCCCCCCAAATGTGCAAGTGACCATGGATATCTGCTATCTTGAGCCCAAACAAACCTTTCCTCCCCGTAATCTAATTAGCTCAGGTCATGGCAGCAGAAAGCTGACTAACAGACAGAATTGGAAGAATGAAAGTCAAATGAAGAATTCTGCCTAAGAGAAGGGTCCTGTGTGTCAAACCCTCACAGATAATGTCCGCCACGCAGCCTTTCTTAGCTTGCTGGGCTATACAGTGTGGCTGTTGGTGACCCTGACGATAACAATTTCAGGAGAAAACGGAGGCCTAAAATCTATGAGACTTATATACATTATGTGTACATGTACATACATATAGAACTTTTTGTTCAGGTATAATGTACATTCAGAGGGGTGCACACATCATAAGTAAGTGCTCACGGTTTTCAGAAGGGTCCCTGTCGGTAAGACCCTCTCCCCCATCTCCTTCAGTTTCCACTTTTTTCTTCCCCAAAGGTAACCATGATTCTAAGCAGCAAACTGCCTTTGTCTATTTCTGGAACTCAGGTAGTAGAGCCATTTGGTGTGACTTCTTCCACTCAACAGTGTGAGCCAACGGCAGCGACGATCCCTTTCTTTCCATTGTCATCTAGAATGCTCTCATCTGGCTATTTTGCAATTTATGTGTCCATTCTATATTGACGGATGGACAGTCAGGGGAATTTCCGTTGCTGCTGTTGTGTTTAATGTTGCTGTGAGCACACCTGAATGTGCCTTTCAAACACAAATGCATGCCTTTCCCTTTAGTGTACAAAGGGCATTGGAATTGCTGGGGTTTAGGGTGAATGTTTCCTCATATGTAGTAGATATTGCCCAAACAGTTTTCCAAGTGCCGCATCAATCTACACTACCACCAGCAGGGCAGCCCTCTCCTTCCACACCACTTAGCACTGTCACAAGCATTTTTAATGTTACCCATTCTGACGGGTGTGTCATAGTACTCCACTATAGCCGCACCCCCCCACTACCACCCCGTGCTTGGGAGTGAAACTACAACCTAATACATGCCAGGCAAGTGCTGCACCACTGAGCTGTATCCCAGCCATGGCTTTAATGTTCATTCTTTTGATGATGAATAAAGCTGAGTACCTTTTTGTACATTTAAAGCCATTTGGATGCTTTGTTTACAAAGTGGCTCGAGTCTTTTGAGGAGTGATGAGAAGGTGTTGAATGGGAAAGCAGGCTAGTGAGTGGCTGGGAACCTTTCTCTTTCCCTGTACCCACCGCGGGACCCCTTGAGTCTGGAGGCCAGGAATTTAAGATGAGACCGGCCAGTGTGTTGCGTGTTTTCTTCCCCACCAGATTCATTTAGCTGCACAGGAAAAAAAAGGGGGGGGCCTGGACCACTGGAATGAGCCAAGATTGAGTCAATGTGTGAGTATGATGCCGGGGGTGCAGGGCACGAGATGTGGGTGAGGAGGTTGTGATGATGAACCCCAGACTCTGAACTGGGCAGGGTGGAAGATAAGGATAGTGATGATCACCAGATGGTAGGTCCTGCTAGCCTGAAGGCATCTCAGATGAACAAGAAGAATAAGCAGGGAAGATGAAAGGTGACGGCCTAACAGGGTTGTTTGAATCGGGGCTGCAGAGAAGTCAGAGCTGTGGGTCATCTCAGGTCTATAGCCTGATGAGAGCTCTGAGCGGAAGAAGGGGTTGAAAGCACAGAGTGCAGTGGAGAGGAAGTCAAAGGAGCAAAGGGCAGAGTATCTGAGGCCACTGAGGGCACCTGCAGCTGAGTGACTTAAAACAGACAGGCATTTGTTGATCTATGTTCTGAAGGCTAGGAAGTCCCAAGCCAAGGTGCCAGCATTCAGGAAAGACCTTGCTGTCTCAAGGCAAAAGTTCAGCCGAGAGCCACCCTGCTTCTACAAGCCCGTTCTAACAACAGTGCTAGCCCATGTAGTGACCCTGTAAGAATAATTACTTTAATTATGTTTGCTTTTAAGTTGCAATCTCTTTGAAAAAAATTATATTTATTTATTTTATTATTTCATATGTATGAGTGTTTTGCTTTAATATATGTGTGTGCATCATGTATATATGCCTGGTGCTAAGTGGAGTCAGAAGAGAGTACTAAATCCCCTGAGACTGGAGTTACAAAAGGTTGTGAGCTGCCTTGTGGGTACTGGGTACTGAACCCAGGTCCTCTACAAAAGAAACAAGTGCTCTTAACCTCTGAGTCAACTTCCCAGCACCTTTAATTGTCTCTTATTACCTTTTAAAGGCTCCACCTTCTAGCACTTTCACAGTGGGGATTAGGTTTCCACCAATAAATTTTGGAAGGCCCACAAACCCTCAAACCACAGAATCAAGGTGTCCAACGTGAAATAACCAAGAATTATGACCAGATTAGAGTTAGTAGAAGCCATAATCGTTTGCCAGTAGAATGTAAGAGGGAAAGAATAAACACAGCAAAGATTTAGTCAAAGTGGAGAAATATCCCTACATGAGAATTTACTATTTAGAAAAGATAATTCGTGAAATTAGAACAGAAAAAGGGGACTATTCCATAAATAGCATTGAACAACTGTCTACCCATTTGGAAAACAATAAAAATTGACCCCTGGCTCACACTGCTTAGATTAACTTTCAAATGGACTGAAAGAGCTAAATATTAGTTACTCAAAGAAAATGAACAAGAATGTTCTGAAATATTGGCATGAAAAAGTTTTCCTAAATTAGAAATGACATCATGAGCAATGGTTAATTTATTGTATGGGGTCATATGTTGTTATCAGTCTAAGAACTTTTACCATGTATGAATTTGGGCTAGAGAGGTGGCTCAGAAGGTAAGAGCACTTACTGCTCTTGCAAAGGACTTGGGTTCAGTTCCTACCACCCACCCACATGATGGTTCAAAACCATCTGTAACTCTAGTTCCAGGGCACCAAATATCCTCTCTGGTCTCTGAGGGCTCCTATCCACACATGGGGCACATAAATTCACATAGGCAGATACAGAGAAATCAAATAAATAAATAAACTTTTAAACTAAAAAATATTTATTTTTATGCATGTATGTGTGTGTCCTTGTTTACCTGTATGTACAAAATGCAAGTGCCCCTCACAGAAGTCATATGCTTCCCTGGAACTGGAGTTACAGATGGTTGTGAGCCATCATGTGGGTGGGAGCTGAGAACCAAACTTTGATCTTTTGCAAGAGCAGTAAGCTCCTCTTAACCACTGATCCATCTCTCCTGTCCCCGATAAACACACCTTCTAAAAAGATATTTAGTGTGCATGTAATAACTTAGTCCACTGCAGCAGTTACCCTTTCATTTTACATAAGGAAATGAATGGATGATGATGTAACTTGCCTAGGTCACACAGCTAACTCCAGAACAGAAACTGATAGTTGACATGCTATGTATAGAACTTTTACATGTCTTAAATAGAGTTTAAGGAAGAACAATGCAAGAAGAAATAAATGAATCGTAAATTGTGCAACTTTCTTTCAAAAACAGCTTTATTGAGGTGTGATTGACATACAATAAACTATACATATTTAAAGTACAAAATTTGATGAGTTTTGACAAAGTATACACCTGTGAAACCATCACCACAATCAAGAATGAACATCTCCATCACCCCTTAAAGTTATTTATATCCTTCCAGCAGACGATTTCCATGTCATACATACATAAGAAGTTCCTACACATCAATAAGGCAAGAACACTAAAAAAAAATGAATAGTGGCACACACTAATGTCAGCACTTGGGAGGGAGGGAGGCAGAGGCAGGTGGATCTCTGTGAGATCAACACCAGCCTGATCTACATAGTGAGTTCCAGGACAGCCAGAGCTATATAGTGGGACCTTGTCTCGAAAACAAAAACAAAAAAAAACAGACAAAAAAATGAAAAGAACATAAAAGTGGACAGAGGATAGCACTGTGGAGTCCAAGTTCAAGATGTACAAAAAACTATCAATCACCTGACCATGTGTGCAACCACAGTGGCAGTGTGAGGAGGCACATCAAAATGATGAAATGGTCCCTGAGTGGTAAGACTTGGCAGGGATGCTTTCTGGCCTTGGTGAGGGTGTAGGGACAGGTCTTGCATCATCGCTGTTGTTTTGAGACAGGGTCTCACTATGTATCCCTGGTTTACTTGGAACTCACTATGTAGATCAAGCTGGCCTCCAACTCACTGACATCTGCCTGCCTCTGGCCTCCCAGGTGCTGGGATTAAAGGCACCACGCCTGGCCTGTGTATCTTTTCGGAACATAGTAGATAGACCCTACACCTAAAATACATATCCCTCTTCACTAATAGCTCAGTTTTCTAGGCCTCCGTGTTTCAGCAATAGTGACACAGTTGTGCCAATGTCTAGTCCCATGTTTTAATTAAGACAACTCTGAAACATTCATTTTGGGGGCTCCCTAAATTCCCATCGAGAATTGGTTCATGTTTCAAATGATGTGGATGTACTTTGAACTATAACCTGTTACTCTAGTTTCATTTCTGTGGCTGTGATAAAATACCTGAGAAAAAGCCACTTAGGGGAGAGTAACTAGTTAGCTCACACTCAGGTTACAGTCCATCATTGTAGGGAAGTCAAGGCAGGAGCTTGAGATGGCTGGTCACATCACATCCCCAGTAAAGAACAAAATGAAACGGACGGAGACATGCACCCATGTTTGCTTCCTTGTGCTCATATACAATTCAGGACTCCTTGCTTAGGGAATGGTGCTGCCCACCGTGGGCTTAACTTAATTAAGATAATCCCCACAGTCATGCCCATAGGCCAACCCAATGTACACAATTTCTCATGAAATTCCCTTCTCGGTGACTCTAGGTTGTGTCAAGTTGATGATTAAAGCTCACCACACCTGCCTATTAAAAATCATAAGGAAGATTTCCGTGTACTAACAGGGAGAAGCATTGCCTCGTTTTTATTTTTTTAAACTCTGCATGTGAAAGAATTTTTTTATCTTTTACTCTTTAAACTTTTGAATTATTTCAATATTAACAAGGAGTTTAAAAATGCATGAAAATGAAAAAAGTATCACACGCTTATGGGTAAACAAATTCGTGAAATACAAGACCAAGAAAGACGGACACATCCTTGCCTCATTTACTAATTCATTAAATGAGTTAAGTGCTAATGTGGGCCAGACATGAGTAAAACACTGTCTCCATCCCCATAGTCTTCCCTCTGTTGAAGGAGGCAAAGCAAGCCAGGTGTGGGAGCGCAGGCTTTAATCCCAGCACTAGGGAGACAGAGGCAGGTGGATCTCTGAGTTCAAGGCCAGCCTGGTCTACAGAGTGAGCTCTAGGACAGCCAGAACTGTATAAAGAGAATCTGTCTCAAAAAGTCAAAAGTGGCAGGGGGCGGGGGAGCAAAGCAAGGCAAGCATTCCATCAAGTGACAAGGCATACTTAATCTAGACTGGTTGGAAAGGTCTCTGCTGGAAAGTGACAGCTAAGGAAGGGTTAACCAGGTGGAAGGTAGGGCAGAGGTAGTGAGAGGGAACTGTGCTTCTGAAGGACAAATATGTGGTGTGCAGGCTATCTAGAAAGAAAAACAAGACTGAAAAGGGGCTCCGAGATTGATTAGATTTAAGGAGATAGGTGGGGAAAGAAGGTGCTTGGATTTCCCAACTCTGATAGCCTCAGAACTGTATGATTTCTGGTCAGGAAATGTCATCCTTGTTAGGTAGACAGTTTGTTTAACTTTGGCAAACATAGTCATTATTATCATAGTGGGGAGTGTGGCAGCATGCAGGCAGACATGGTGCTGGAGAAGGAGCTGAGAGTTCTACATCCGGATTCACAGGCAACAGAAAGAGAGCTTGGTCCCTTGATACCCCAAAGCCCACCCCCAGTGACACACTTCCTCCAAGAAGGCCACACATACCCCAACAAGGCCACACCTCCTAATCCTTTCAAATAATGCCACTCCCTGGGAACCAAGCATTCAAATCCATGAGTCTGTGTGGGCCATTCTTATTCAAACCACCACAGTTGATATCTTTGGTGATTAGTATCAATGGTAAATTTAACTAGGTACAGAATCCCCTTAGATGGACTTCTGGATAGGTCTATGAGGTTGTTCCCAGAAAAACTGAACTGAAGGGTGAAGACCCACCTTGAATGGGGGGCATCATCATCTCATGGACTGAGGTCCTTGACAGAGTGGCAGGAAAAAGCAAGATGAGCCCAGCACTCATCACTCTACTCTTCCAGGTGCCATGTGATCAGCCACCTCGCGCTCAGGCTGCGATGCCTTCCCCAACGTGATGATCTCTGTCTCTGCTTGAGCTCTGAGTCAAGATGATCTGTTACTCCCTAAGTTGCTTCTTGTCAAGTATTTGGTCAGAGTTAGGAAAAAGTAACTAAGACAGTGTCCACTGGCTGAGATCTGTTCCACTGCATGAATGTACCATGGATAGTGAATTCAATGACAGTTGGATTTCTTTGTTGGTCTATTTTCAGTTTGGAACTATGATGGAAGCTGCTGGGGACATTATGTGCATGTCCTCCTGTAGATGTGGCATTTTATTTCTCTTGAGCAAATACCCAAGAGTGGATTTATGGGATCAGATATGAAGTGTGTAAGAGGCTGCCATGCTGACTTCCAAAGTGATTGTGCCATACTCCGTCCTACAAGGCAGTGTGTGTAAATTCCAACCATTTTTATCCCTACAAGCTCTTGATGCCGTCAGTTTAAAAACTCAATCTTCAAACAATTTTTCATTTGCATTTATTTATTTACTTTGTCTCTCAGTATGTGTACATGCATGCACATGCCACCGAGTGTGTATGGAAGTCAGAGGACAACCTGCTTGAGTCAGCTTTCTCCTTCCACCCTGTGAGCTTCTGGAATGGACCCCAGGCCACCAGTCTTGGTGCCAAGAGCCTTTATCTACTGAGCCAAATCGCCAGCCTTAGAGCCCATTCTTATTTTAATCATGCTAGCAGGTGTGTAGTAATACCTCATTGAGATCGTGTTTGCTTTTCTCTGATGATTAATGTCAAGCATGTTTCTGTCTGTAACTCTTCTTTAGCAAGGCGATCCTCAGAGCTTTCATTTTACACGAAATTATTTGTAAAATTCCCAAGTCTTAAGTCATAATCAAGGACTGTTTTTGAAAGTTGGGGACTATGAGTCATGGCTGCTCAGCACCCTTCACTGGCACTTCCTCTGTGTCCCCAACTCTGACCTTTAAGAAATGGATTAGTCCATGCTTTGCTATTAAAGACAAGCTATCTGAGGCAGGCTAATGTGTGTGTGTATATGTGTGTGTGTGCGCGTGTGTGTGTGCGCGCGAGAGAGAGACTCGTTCACAATTCTGCAAGTTCAGAGGCATCACTCAAGCATCAACATGGCTTCAGTGAGGCCCCTAGGACCTATAATGTCACAACAGCAGGAATGCTTGGTAAGGAAGCAGGAATCCAGTAGGACCAGATACAAGATAGATGCTACAGTGTATTTTGATCATAGCCACCTCTGATTCTACTCCTAACTTCTCCCAGATCTACTCCACCACTTCATATTCTTTTTTTTAATAGCCCACTGAGTCCAGTTTGAGCTGCACATACGTGCATGAATGTGGGAACCTGGAGCATGGTCAACTAACTAGATCCACACCCTTAAAGGAAACCAACTTTCCTTCTCCCAGGAGCCATCAACTGTTGGTTTCTCAGGGTGGGGCTCGTGGGCCCCTCCCCACTCCATGCTAGATGTTGACTGGCTTGATCTTATGCAAGTCTCATGCAATCAAGCACATCTGTTGTGAGCTCACAAATGCAATGGTCCTAAGGTGTCCAGAAGACACTGTCTTGCTTCCATCCTTCCTGATCTCTGACTCTTATAATCTTTCTGTCCACTCTTCCACAATATTCACCAGACTCAGGCTTTTATAATCCTTTCCAGGGAACTAACCTTGGTGCTGTGATAAATACCTTAATCCCTTCTAATGGAACACTGATCATTGAACTCTCACGAGGCTCCACCCCCTGAAGGTTCTACACCATCTCCCAACCCTGACACCTTGGAGACCCAGACCCAGCAGGTGAACCTTTGGGTGCGTACACCCAAACGTTTCCAACTCTAGCAAGAGTACTCTATGGAGCTATGTTTCAATCACAGACTAGCACCTTGCCAGCTACTCTCCAGGGATGACTCCCACATAGAATCTGGACTGACCCTGTGTAATCAATAAAACACAGCAGTACTGTGACTTGAAGTGAGTCAGGATATACAAAATTTCCACTTTGGTCCTCTAGCAGGTGCTGGTACTCAGGTTCTCAACCTGTGGGTCACAATCCCTTTGGGGGTCACATACAAGATAGTCTGTATATCAGCTATTTACATTACAATTCATCACAGTAGCAGCATTATAATTATGAAGTATCAATGAAGTAATTTTATAGTTGGGATCACCACAACATGAGGAACTGTATTAAAGGGTCACAGAGTTAGGGAGGTTAAGAACCACCGAATCTAGAAGCCAGATGACAGCTAAAAAGCCCAGCTGTGCTAAGATCATTCTGCAATGAGAAAGCCCAGGAGGCCCTGCAGAAAGGCTTTATGGAGAGCCAGTCCATGCTATTCCAGCTGGTGCAACTAGCCACCTGATGTGTGCGAGAGGAAAGAAAGGGAAGCCATTTTGAATGTCCACTCCTATGCCACTGTTGGAGGCTCCCAGCCACCCACAGACTGCAGCCCTAACAGCGTCCACAAAATCAATCCCAGGGCTATACTAAATTGCTGTCCCAAGTCCCTACATTTTAGAGTTCTGTGATGTCACCGTAGTAACTGGGACTGAGGTGTGGAACAGTACGGTTTGGGGCCTTCTGACTTGGGAAGATGGCAGGTCATCCTAGGGATTGAGAACAAGACAGGGGGCTGCTGTCTGCTGTCACGTTCCTTCCACATTCAAACTCCCCATCCTTGCACGATCCATGCCAGAATCGTGGGTGGCTACAAGCAATCAGAGACTGGCAAGAAACAGGAACTGGGAAAGTCAAAGCAGATGCCAGGCCCAGGAATGAGCCCAACTTCAAGAAGATAATGAGAACCGTGATTCCTTGCGGCCCACGGCCCTTCACAGTTTCTAAAACACCCTAAAAGGCGCTCTCTTATTTGACCTATGAGCCAGGTGACAGCCACATGATGACCCCATTTAACTAGAAAAAGAAGGCAGTTCAACAAGAGCTTAAGGCCAACCCACACGCACAGAGTGCTGAGAGGAGAGACTGGCTCAAGACCCGACTTGGGTCTGGGCTGAGGTTGTAAGTCACTTAGTGTAAGGAGCTGGCTAAGGTAGACTGGGGTGGGGCTCAGTGCTGGAGTACTTGTCCAGCATACTAAGTCCCTGTGTGTGATTCTTAGCACAGAAAGTTGGGGGATGGCCAAGGCTACTTGTGCACCTGATGTTAGGCCCAGTCCTCCTCATGTTGTGTGTTTACTCTTCGTTAGACTGTACACAGGTTTGGTCTGGTGCCAGTTCTCTTGATGCTGCCTCTGTGGGTAGACCTACTACCTGGAGATGAATGTGGAGTCTTAGCTGGCTGCCCATTCACCTGCACACACTGGTGCCTTTATTGTCCTGGAACTCACTGTACCACAGTTTCTGTGTTCAAGAACCACTGGGGGCTTCTACCAGACCACATTCCTCATCAATCCCCCACCTATGATGCCTGCCCAAAGCTTAGGACCAGCCATGTCCCTAGTTGTGGGGTTCTCTCACACATACACCCCATAGACATTTATCAGGAGCCTACTCTGCACTGGGTAGAGAGGCCAGCATAGAGTACATCTAATAGACACTGTCCTTGGTAGAAAGGAGCTGTAGTGTAGGCCAGTGTGCAGATAATTGCGAATTTCCCCACAACATGGGAGGTTTGTAGCAAGCTAGAGGAAGGCACTGCAGAGTGAGATAAAGGGAGATAATGAGGAAAAATGGAGGGATAGCTGTAGGCGTCAAGTCTCCACAGGAGCTCCGCCCAATAGAGGCTTAAAGGCTGAAGGCATACCACATAGGGTTTTGTGGGCCTCATGAGGCATTTGGTTCTGAAGTGGCCTTGGGGGAAGTTGGGCCAGAGAAGGGGATTGATAGCTTGACCAGTAGTCTGATAATTCCATCAGGACACAGGCTCACCTCAAAAGACTGGGTGCTATTTGGTCTCCCATTGTGAGATTCCTGACAACTCCCCTGCAGCTCTGTCTTGACCTCACTGCTCTCTGGCAGTGGTGGAAGCCCAATGAAGCAGAGAGAATTTGCTACCTTCTGAGTATCCACTCTCATTTTCTAACTACAGTGTGTCTATTTGTAGGAATTCTTCCTGTCGGAGGCCTGTGCTTCAGAGCAGTAGGCCGTGGACACACTCAGAAGTCTAGATCCTATGGCAGGTCACGACCAGCCTGTGCTGGCAACCCTTTCCCATTTCCCTTGTCATTTATTAGTTTAGGTACAGGCACAGGGAGAGGAGACTGTCGGGCAAGGCTCTGAGGATGGCTTCTCATTCCTAAGAGGAACCTGAAAAAAGTGTCCTTTCTTTCTATTGGACGTGTGCTGTTTATTTAAGTGGGATACTGGCTCTCAGTAGCTCTTTTATGGCCGTGAGGAGAACCAGTATGACAACAAAGTCAACTGTCACTAAAATTCCTTCCCAAGGAGAGACATAAACAATGTATACCTCTCCTCCTAAGACACCAAAGATAAACTGATTTATTCCTAGAAAGTGTGATTTCTAGAAAGTTCACTCTGGGGAACCAGTGAGCTTATCAGGCTTCATCATAGAGCATAAATGAGGAGTTACCTACAGGGATGTGGGTGCTCCTCCCATAAAAGGTGACACCCAAAAGTCTTTATCCAGCAGGGCCAATAGCTTTCCCACAGCCACACAGATGGAGTATATTTCCTCTAGTCTTCTGAAGCCTAAATATACACAAGTCCCCAGTCATGTACAGGGAGGGTAGAATCGTACACAACAAATTCCCAGGGAGTTAGAGTGGCCTAATAGGCATGCAGTGGGGAGAGTTAAGGGAACTTCCTGGCAATGATGAATACCCAAGAGAGTCACAAGGAAAGGCAAAGGCAGAGGGCAGAGACAATGTGGTTGCGTTCGGGATGGGGATGGTGCAGTGTCTTGTAAGACCTGGAGCCCAGACAGCTAAGCGTTTTGCTGCTCAGAAGGCAGGGCCATTGCCTCAAGGAGACATTTCTAGTGTTGGGTTCGGGAGAGGATTTTGTGTGTGGCGTTGACTTGGATGAACTGAGTGGATTGGAGTCGTGACCAGAGCCACTGAGAGGGACTCTGGGTGCTTTGCTAAATAACTTTGAAATCTATACAA
>LOJH01028528.1:0-17714 GCA_001685095.1 Ellobius talpinus | reverse complement strand
TGTTGGTACCTCTAAAGGTTTGTTAGTTGCTTTATGTTCTTGTACAGCTTGAATGGCTGGTGACCTTTGTGTATAGTACTTTATTACATCCTTCCCAGAATTATGAGTTCCTGAGACTGCAGGAATGTTAATCTGGGTATTCCATTATACAAGCCAGCCCTCATGTTACACACATTATAGCAACCCCTAGCTGCTTCATCTGTTGACTAAGCCTATATTAGAGCACCCACTAGCTACTTGATCCTACAGTGCTCAGACAGTAATTTTCCAAATATAGGGCAAAGACAAAAAATGTAGAAGCAAGTACCTATGCATAATACCCCAAGTTTATTTGTCAACTAAGACAAAACCCCAATCAATTTTTTGCTAAATCACTAATAACAATGCAAAGATTTGGCATTGATATTCCATGTTCCTTTACTTCTATTAATAACCCCAAATAAGGTTGGTATGTTTTCTTATACCAAATTTTGCAATACAGTATGTATCATCTAAAGGCTTTCATTAGAAGCTTTTCAGAATTAAGTGCCACAAGATGCTTATGGCTCCTCGCTAGTGCATGGCCTTTGTAACAAGCACCCTGTACCTATTATGGATATATTCTACTGAAAAGGGCAAAGAAGGGTATCCAGAGCACAGAAAGCATCCTTCCTTTTCAGGGGCCCCAGCAGTGGGACCAGGACAAATCTCGGGTTCATGAACTGGCTTTTTTGGAGCCCATTCCCTATGGTGGGATACCTTGCTCTGCCATGAGCAGGGGGGTGGTGCTTGGTCTTGCCTCAGCTTGTATGCCACACTGTTGACTCCCCAAGGGAGGCCTTACCCCCTCTGAGGAGTGGATAGCGGGTGGGATGGGAAGGGGATGGGATGTAGAAGAAGGGGAGGGAAGGGTAATGGGTTGTTGTATAAAATTAAAAAAAATTAAAAATCTATTAAAAAAGAAAACAGGCATATGGACCATAATGTATGGTCCCTGTAAGCCAAATCTAACTAAGCCTCAGCAAGAACTCACAAAGTCTGGCTCAGCATGAGATGTTTCTTAATTAGAAAAACATCATCCTGATTTTCACAAACACAGCTCCACTCCCTCCACCCCCCAATAAAACCCAACAATTATTCCTGAGAATAAAGATTAATCAATCAGAGACTCCCAAGAGAAGCAGACTTCCTAAAGTTCCTATAGGCCAGTTTCCCCACCTTGCCTCTTCAACACCCAGTCCCACCTCCTCTGCAGACACTGCCTGCACTGCATTGTCCTGTGCAGATTCTTGTTGCTTCAGTTCACTGGGTTGGCAGAACAAAGCCAATTTTCTTACAAGAAAGAGGAGACTGTTTTATTTTACTCTCATTCTACACTCTAAAAATGATATCTATCCCTCCAAATCAATTCAGTGATCAATCAAATCAATCAATTCTCAAACTTCCACACACAGAATTCTAGGCAGCACCCTCAGAAAATCTGATTGACACATTCTTGAATGCCTTTAGGGCCACAAACTCATTTCCACCCTTCACCTCTCATGAATGCCCAGACACAGAAAGAGAAGCTGTGTCTTGGGTGACAGATTTGTGAGGGTTGGCAGAGTGCCTCCAGAGGTATCCCCTAGTGCTGATGATACAAGGTTCCCAGTCATATTAACAGGAACTGAGGTGGGTAGCACACCTGTGTTCATCCCTTGCTCCAATAACAACTGATCAACGGAACATGCCCATTTCCCTCCAGTCACGACAACTACATCCTTAAAGAACTTAGTTTAATGTGGTCTTTGAACACTTAAGAAGATGTACTTAAGGAGCAAATTACATACCTACTAAGACACTGCAAATTATACCGTTCTCTTATAGATTAAAATGCCAGCCTATTTTACTAACCATATCATTTGGTATCCATTTGCCTATATCAATGAAGCAGACACTCAGTTCACCAGACTCTGAGTTATAGTAATGATAGCTTAAAGATCAAATGAGATGTTAACCAGAAATCCTATACAGTCACCAATCTAAATATGCATGTGCTTGCACACACACACACACACACACACACACACACACTATGCTGCAGGATATGGCATCCAACTGAAATCATTACATTATAAATAGTTAATAATTATATTTTCAAATCTCAGTAATAAGATGATTTGGCCATTCATAAATATGTATAATCTTTCTGTACCAACACTGTCGACATAATTTGTTTTCCAACCCCACTGATTTTCTCTAGGCAGATGTATCATTTTCCAATTATGAAATTAAACATTCAATTCGAAAATATGTTGGCAGTCTAATTCCAGGTTTAATAACTTTCTGTGTATTTTTCAGGAATACATACTGCTAAGTTTCAGGAGGAAATCATGAAATTTAAAATGGTTCACAAAATTCAAAGAATGCAATCAGCCCATGGGTTAAACTGGAAAGGAGAACGTAAGCCTCCTCAGGGTTGCAGAAGCCTTTAGAGAGAAAAGCCACAGGGAACTGGGGACACACTTGCCCTGGACCCAGACAGACCACAGCCGCAACACAAACTAGAGAAAAATCCAAGAAATACTGAAGTTTCATATCTAACACCCAGGGATATTAGTCACAGAATCTGACAGAGACTCATCCTGTCACCTCACTATGCACACCAGGTGTTGGGGAAATGCTACATAAAGCAAGCATAGATAGAATGTGTGAAACCCCAAAATGCCAGGGAAGATTCAGGTTTAGTTCGTTACATGGTATACAGAAGAAAATCAAGGTGTTATTAAATATGGTGACTCCGTTTTTAATTTTGATAAGGTATTCCTCAATACGAAGGGGGTTACCCTGAGCAGTGCAAGTGACAACAATGACAGAAGGAGCTGGCAGGCTATGTCCACCCTGCCAGAGTCACCTTGTGTGGGACTCTCACTGCCTCCAGCTCCCTCTAGGTTCCCCACACCCACACCGCTTTCCAGTGAAGAGAGTTGTAAGATGTCAAAGGTGAGAGATGCATCTAAATTCTGAAGTATCTAGACTGGGTGAAAGGGAGGGAGAAGTAGGAGAGGGAAGAGGAAAAGAGGGGAGGGAAAACCAGAGATAGAAACAACAACTGAGTGACAGAAGCCCAAGGAAACACCAGAGCTGCCCCTGAAGGAGCAGCGGGAGCTTCAGTGACCCGTGAGATCCAGCTCTGCTCCTTTCTCGGGTTATGAGAGAAGCAGCCACATCCAATTAAAACCAAACGAAACCACTTCCCTTTCTAAATGCCTATGAGTGAAATGTGTCACAAACCATCCTACTACGCGTATTAAAACTCAGACTCACAGTATATACATAGAATGAAAAGCTTTGCTTTTTGAAAAATGAAAAAAGAATCACGGCTTTGGTTTCTAGCACACACGACAACTCACAACCATCTGTAACTCCAGTTCCAGTGATCTGATGCCCTCTGCTGGCCACCAGTGGTACTGTAGTAATTTGATTTTTTTAATTAAACATTTAAATATTTAAAAATAAGTTTAAAAATTTATTAAGTGCAGGCCTATAAGAGAAAACATAAACACAGACAAGGAACATGATCACAAAAGAACCAGATTATTTAAAAATCAAAATTCAGAAAAATCAATGTTAATATGCTGACTGAGAGTGATTCATTATTTTTCACAGACACATGCGCAATGTTATATGATGTTGTTCTATAACGTGCTTTTCTACTAATACATTCTCCTGATCCCAGTCTTTACTGAAATCACCCATGTGGTCATTTTAGTGGTGCCACAGTCTCTCCCTGGTGGATGTTTACAGTTGTCCGCCTGATCTACATTCTACATCGTTAAATGCTGTAGTTAAATCAGGTGCTCTGCTAACCTGTCCATTTCAGTATGATAAACTCTTTTGGAATGAGGCTTGGCAAAATGGCTCAGTAGGCTAGGGGTAAATGAACTTGCCACCAAGCCTGATGACCTGAGTTTAATCCCCAGGACCTTCATGAGGAAGGAGATAACTGACTCCCATACACATAATCTGCACCCCAGATATATGTTAACAAACTTCTTTTGTACCATTTTAGGGGCTCTGAAATAAGAAAACGTCCCTCAGGAGAGGGAGAGTTTGGGGTTTCTGATGTCAGTGGGCGGAGCAGGGGTTTCTGACATCTGTTCAATAGAGACAGGGTGTCTCTCTTGGGAGCTCCATGAGAGAGCCTAGAACCTACTAAAGAACTCAGAAATACTGTATATAGATACAGCTTTAGGTAGCCCATGCTATCTGAATTCATCTTTTCCCTCAAAGTAAAAGGGAGTCCAGAAATACTCAACGTAGTATAGACTCACTATAGTTACAGAACCAGAAAATATATTCTGGATTAAATGAGAAAAATTCATATTATTTTTTCTCAAACAGTAGAGTAGTAAATGGCCCAAGCCAGCACCCTAGCATCCTAGACAAGACTGGAGTTCCTGCAAACTCACTAGAATGACACCCCTGGCATGGTTTCTGTGCTGATCAGAACAGTTTCTCTTGATGTCAAGCCAACCCAAATGCCAGTGGAAAACTGAAAGCCAATAACGTCTCCCCATGAGTGGCTAAGTCTCACTCAGCTGAGTGAGTATGCAAGGGGGAAGACATGAATCTGAGAGTGCATTTCAACATCCCCCAAACCTACATTGACACAGTGATGCTCATCAAGAAGCAAGCTCGGTTTCCGGAGCTTTCCAGCTCAGGATTGCAAACTGTGCAAGTGACCCATAACATGGTTAAAAAGAGTTAGATATTACATAGTGATCTCTTCAGCCAAGTGATCCTGAGCCTACTGGGGCACAATGCAGTTTTGGCTCCAGGTGCTATTTATAGTCAGACTACAGAAATCTCTGTTTTGATTTACACTAAGACACCATATATACAGATTTAATAATGACGCATGCGGAAAAGTATTACTCTAGGTCGAATCTGCTTAAAAAGAAAATTATGACATAGAAGCCAGTAAATTATTATTTTTCAATACTAAGAGAATAAGTAATAAGGTTGGATCACAGAAAGTAGCTATTAAAATTTACATGTACGTTCTTATCAAAATGTTGCGGGACAGAAAACATTCAATGAGAAGTTAAACAAGATGAGAAACTACATGAATACATAGGGCTGCATCAGGTTACCCAATAATATTGGGCAGAAGGAAATCCAAGCAGTAGCTTCATTTTATTTTTTTAAACAAAGTAACTTAATAAACCACATATCCTGTATTATTATTGAAAAACATACACATACTTGTTCATTGGAATATATTTCAAGTGCATATCACTTTGTTGATAGAAAACAAAATGCTTCTGATCCATTCTGAAATATTGATTGGTTGCACTGGTGGCCATTCACAGTTCTATTTGCAAATGAAAACAAAACCTGGCTCTTTCCTGATGTAAGGAGTGTTTGTTTCCAGCTGCAAAGGGCACAAAGTTTATGGTCCCCTCACCCCTTCACTGGGAAACCTCTGCGTAGACATGCTGATTTCTATAGTGTCTCCAGCCCTTCACAAACTTCTGAGACCACACAGATGGGGTAGATCTATAAGGGAGTTTTGGTCAAAGTCTCATTCTAAGGTCTAAGACCTTAGAGTCTTAGCAGCAAATCTGAAAAGGCAGCGGAGGGGGCTTTCTTTTCTGGCTGCCAGTGAGAGGTGTAGAAAGCAGGGAGGGAATGACTGGCAGGCAAAAATAGCAGCCATCTTCCCGCAGCAATATTATCCTGCTCACAACTTTCAGAATTCTGCAGAGCACAGTGTCACCCTGGCCCTGGCTCTGTGAACAGCTCCATGACTTGTCCTGAGCTCTTCGTTAAAGCTCCCAAATGAGACCGACATACTCTGTTGTTTGGCATCCCAGGGTCTATTCTTCAAACATGTTTCAGGACCTGGCTTTGCACTATGGGACGGTCACAGCATACGAGTTTTCAGAACTTTAATTTTTTTTTTTGAGAATTTCATGCGCGGGTACTGTATTCACACCATTTTCACCCTGCCCTCTTGGAATACAAAGCATGGCATTTGCATAGCCTTTCTCTTAGACCACACACAACCTCGAGCATTTCATTTGAGAATCAAAACTCCAAATCCTTCGGTTCTGAGTGAGCAGCAGTTTCTAAAGTTGACTAAGAACACAAATGCTGGACTGCAGAATGTCACCGACATGGACAGGGACAAGTTATAGTGACACATGGGCCCATAAAATGATAGGATGACATTTCGTGCATTTTTCCAAAATTCCTAACTCTAGACCAATCATGAAGGGAAAAAATGAGACAGATACCAAATGAGAAACATTCCAGAAAACGCCTGAGCAGCACTCCCACAAACTGTCAAGCTCTTCACAAAGCCAACAAAGGCAGAAACTGTCAGAGTGAGGAAATGTGATTATTAATATAGTCTCCAGCCAGCCCTTGGTGGATGCTGGACAGACACAGTGTTAGGGAAAATGCAGGAAAGCTTCTCTTTTTTTAATTATTTAAAAATTTTATTTTTCATTTACTATACCAATCCCAGTTCCCCGTCCTTCCCCTTCTCCCACTTCCTTACCTCCCCAATTTCCACCCATTATCTGCTTCTCAGAGGGGGTGAGGGGAGGAAGACTTCTTAACTAGAAGCTTTAGTGGATGATCTTGTGTTGGTCCTAGACTGTGCATCATGATGAATACACAGCATTTCTGTGAGGAGTGGAAAACAGAGACGACTGGGTGTGAGCCTGTGAGAACTCTACTACCCCCTAAAAATCTCTGCGATTCTAACATTGCTCTAAGTAGAAAACTTAGCTAAAACTCAGTCAAGGAAATAAATAAAAAAGGATAGGAGTAGATAGGTACATCCTTTAGCATGGTGTATTAAAGATGTAAACAGTTCCAGCCACTCCCATCTTTTGTATGGCCCTTTCTAAATCTAAGAATTTGGGGTCTGAGGCCCTATCAAGTCATTCATAAAAAAACATACCAGGTGTAGACTTGGGTCTGTGTTTAATTACATGCAAAAAGCCAAAACTCTGTAACAGGTTAAGTGCAAAACAATCCTGGATTTTTACTGCTTGTTTAGACCCCCTTTCACTGCTTTCTTATCCACCCCCAATAATCCTATGACTATGATCTTTTTCTTACCTTAGAGCCTTGCTTATAGCTTACACTGAAATAAGAGTTTTCTTTATGCTCTGCCTCATATTCCAGTGTGTCATGAAGGTAACAAAACAGACAAAGAAAAAAGTGTGTGTGGCAAGCTCTGTTGACTAAGATTTACTTGATGGGAGAGATGCAAGCTGTTTGATGGTGGAGGGGAAAGAAGAAGAGGAGGAGGAAGGGGGGAGAGGAGGAGGAAGACGAAGAGGAAGAGGGGGAAAGAGAATAAGAATGTGGTGGAATCAGTTCCCTTGTGGCAGGGGCCATGTCATGAGAAAGTGTTAGAGCACTAGGGGCTTGGTAGGTCAGCAAATGAATTCTGCTACATTTGAAATATCCACCTTGCTTATATGAAGACTTACCAACTGTTAATGTTTAAAGAGTAATTCCTTCCTTCCTTCTTTCCTTCCTTCCTTCTCTCCTTCATTCCTTCCTTCATCCCTTCCTTGCTTTCTTCCTCCTTCCCTCCCTCCCTCCTTCCCTCCCTCCCTCCCTTTCTTCCTTCCTTTCTTATTAAAGTACCCAGTGACTGCTGTATTTTAGACTTCGCTCTCAAGTTGGGCAGCTAGTTTTAATGACAGTCAATATAATATGCTAAATTATCAGTAAATGTATTTACTAAAATAATGCCATTTCCCCTAATAAAAATTAGTTCTTGTAAATTTTAAGATGACAAAGTCACGTTGCCTCTGTCTGGACAGTGCTATGACCCTGATAATGATTCTATCACCCCTTCCCAGGTAAACCTCTGAATTTAGTATGGGTGAACTAGCACCCTCCTTTCCCAAGCCTAGAAAACTGAAGATGCCACTTAGCCAATCAACCCCTGCTATAGACAATTCCCCCAATGTCAGGGCAATCCCAGGAGTTCCTCTTGAAATAGCTAGCTATTTCATTGTTGGGGAGAGAGCAGGTCCTATCTGTGTATCCATGCATTGTCTACATATCCTTCAATTTAAATTTCTTTAACTACTTTATTTCCTTTTCAGAGGCATTGATTTAGCCAAGCACGCCTCCATGCTGTTTTCAAGCTCATGTTGAAGAAAGTGTTCATTAAAACAGACCTATTACTGACAATCACTGGGAGTCTGAAAAATACTACTTCAGACAATCCCCCAGCAACAGACAGTGAACACCCATGCTTTCCCTAGGAGGGAACTGAGCAGTGGCAGACAGTGAACACTTGTGCCTAGCTAACTTGTAACAACAACAAAAAACCCAAAATTCTGTCTTCCCAATTTCATGTTACCATTTTCTTTTGTCTTTAGGCTTTTTATTTGTTGAGGCCTTCATATATGAGTCATATACTTACATAATTTCCACCCTTCCCTCTTATGTTGCTATTTTTATTCTAGCATTCTGATCTATAACATCTTTAAGATCGTCAGTTGCCAAAAACAGAGTGTATTAAGTAAAGCTAAGGCTTTTTAAAACTACAAAGAACTAGTCACAACTGAAGAACTTGCTTCCTGCCATGGGTTGTTCTGTGCTATGTGGCACATCCACTGTCTTTTGCAGCAATTAGTTATTATTATTATTTACTTTAGAGACTAAGTTAAAAAGTCACATAAGCACACACATGAAGGTATGTGTGAACACATGGAAAGTCTCCACTTTTCTCTGTAATATATTCAATAGCTAATTTACATAAGAAATAATTTACACGTATTTACCCCTGATTTTCAAGTGTGAATGCAGGTAAAATAAGCATCCCTTTATCATCATTTTCTGTTTCTCCACACAACATCACACTCACAGCAACACGCAATGAGGCCCCACTTCACTCCTGACACACAATGAGGCCCCATTTAGTCTTATATACTCAACTTCCAACATCTCTATTTTCAAAACTCTTTCTGTAACATACAACTTTTAAGCTACATTTGGGTTTCTAAAAACTGACATCTGAGATGCAGAAGCAACTAAGCAAGCTGTGTGGCCTGGGATAGGGAATGAATGTTAAGGAGCTCAATGGTTGACAACCACAGTGCTACTAAACGTTGAATAAAACAGAAATGAGATACTCTTTTGTAAATTTAGTAGAGTTAGAACCTTTTCTTTTTCAAGAAATCAGCTGGAGCCAAACATGTTGACACACTGTATCAGACGGAGCCAAACATGTTGACACACTGTATCAAGGGTCCGAGTTCATCTTGAGTCCAGTCTGAACTACACTTCTAAATGTATACCAATGAGGACAGGGAAGGTTTGAAAGAATGACCATGGTAGACCCCTTGCTTAAACTCCATCCAAGAGCATCTTGAACAAAGAATACCCTTCTTATCTGTTTTCTTATGAAATTTCATCCTTTGTCATCTACTACTCAAATATTTGATTATATACCACAAATACAAACTTTTTCTCACTAATAGTCCCTAAATCATTTATTTATGCATAATGTAACTTTTGCTTTGGGTCTTAGAGTGGTCTCCCTTAGTCGGAAACACTCAATAACTTACATATGTTTTTTATTATTATTTTATTTATATTAATATTTCTATTATTATTTTACTCCAGGATGAGATCTGGGTTTCGTTTTTCATGTGCACGTTGACCCTTATTTCACAGGATTAGAGTGAATTCCCCAGAAACCATATTTACATTTCTTCAGGGAACTGAGTAAATTGCTACTCATGGTCTCTGTCCAAGTTCAGACACAGAAGCCTGAGGAAGGGATTCGAGACAACATAGAAACATACTTTCCATGTTCTGGTCTAATAGACAACAGAGAATAAGCTTTAGAGCAGTGATCCAAGGGAACCTGAATGTCGAAGCTCATGCATAGGGAGATCAACAAACACCACTGATAGTAATCTTAAAGCATTAAGGAAGAAATAACTGAACTCAAGGAAGAAAGAGTGGGGCAGTGTCTACTTTCATCTGCTTCTGTTGGGTTCCTAATCACGCAGGGAAAAGAAGAAGGAGGGGGTCAAGAAAATTGCACAGATTTCCTGAATGTGGTTCCCCAATGGAAAGAGAAATCCTGGAGTGAGATCCTTCTCCCTGCAGCCCAGAGAACAGACGTCTTTTTGCACATGCAACGTGCAAGAAGAAACATACTAGGGAAAGGGAACTATGTAACAATGATTTGGAAAAGATGATTTTTAAAGTATAGGAGATGAAAATAGCACAGTCACTGATCACAGGTCAGAAATTCATGATGGCAGTTCCACTGTTCTTAGAATATTTTTCTTGAAGATGGGAGGCAAACATATAAATGGATACCCAGGAGGAAGCCTCGTGGATATAGCGGGTGTGATAAGGCATTGTTTAACGACAAAGACACAGGGATTTTATGGATATAATTAAGACTCCAAAGCATGAACTAACACGAGACAATGTGTACAACTGTTCTTTTCCATTGTTCTCACAAATTAACTAAATACATACATGTCTTCATGTTCATAAAATTAAAATTAATATTGATCATTATTTTTTACTAGTTTAAAATCTTACATAGTCATGCACTAGTTAACAGTTATACTGTCAGAAACATGTAAGTTTTCAGTCAATTTTGGCCTAAGACAAACATTATAAAATATCATTAGGTGATATAACTACATGCAACTAACTTTATATAAGCAGTCCATCATTGGCCAAATGTTATATGTGTACATGACTAAATGTTTACTTTTTCAAAAACTATAATATAACTGAGGAATAATATACTAGAGAATGTAAGTAACAGACACAAACATATATTCCCATATATGTAAAACAACATGTACTTCAGACATAGGGCCCAGAGGCCCCTGAGCTGAAACTGACTTAAATGACCTCCACCCTGAGGACTAGCTTTTGTGATATGAGAAGTACCATGCACGCTTCCAAAGAGGGAAGCAATCAACAGTCCTATTCACTATGACATCTGTCACCCCATCAATGACCAGCAAGGCACAATAGCCCTGACCGTGCCACAAGGACATGTGCTTGTGCTATGTTCATAGCAGTATTATTTGTAATAGCCTGAACCTGGAAACAACCTAAATGTCCCTCAACCAAAAAATGAATTTAAAAAGTGTGGTACATTTACACAATTGAGTACTACTCTGTTGGGCCAAAATTATCTCAGGGCCAGTACCTCAAGGCCTGTAGGACAGAGAAAAGCCTGGCTTGAGTTTGAAGGATAGTCTCAAAACTACTGAGTGAAGATGAGACTGCAAAATCTAGGTAGTCGCCCTTCCAGCCAGAGGGACAGCTTGGCTGTCTCTCATTGGCTGGAGGTACCCCTGCATCACACAATGTTACTTAACCTATATAAACTGGTGCTCACAGTAATAAACAGAGTTCCTGATTTGACTTGACTCTCTATTTTGTCTGATTGTCCTGCATCGTGGGGCTGCAGAACGGAGTGGTTAGGGCACTCACCTTTCCCTGGGGAATAAGGCTAAAAATGCCTGGAACTACTCAGTAGTAAAAAACAATGACACCTTGAAATTTGCATGCAAATGAATGGAACTAAAAAAAATCCTGAATGAGGTAACCCAGTCCCAGAAAGATGAACATGGTATGTACTCACTCTTAAGTGAATAATAGCTCTAAGCAAAGGATAAGGAGCCTTTAGTTCACCACTCCAGAGAAGCTAAGTAACAATCTTACCCAAGCTGAGCACACCAATTGGTTATCCAATAAGAAATGGCTAATCCTGAAGACATATATACAAGTAACATTATACGGACTGATCAGATTGTATTTAGGAATCTATGTGAATATATATTTTATATATACGCATATAACTAAAGGTAATGAAAAAGAGGGCAAGCATTTGAAAGAGAGAAGGGGGGATATGGAAGTATTCAAATGAAGAAAAGGGAAAATGGTCTAATTATATCAGAATATAATTTATTTCCTTAGTAATAAAGGAAATAAAAATCACTAAGGACCACCACCATGAAGAGTAGTTTATGCAGTCTTCTTGACTTGCAATAAGTGAAATATGGTCGCAATTCTTTGTATTTCCCATTGACATGTTTAAATATGACTTTTACTTCACCATGAAATTCAATGCAGATGAAGATAGAGAAGGATGATAATTATCTTGCAAGCTATCTCTCTGGAAGTAGCTTATATAGAGATTTTAAATGGAAGGGTCATAAATGATGACTGAAGTAAAGAAATTGTTAATATAGATTCTCCAAATAGTCATTTTAAGCACTACCCAGCAATGTGAACATCAAATAGATATATATATATGAAAAATGCTTCAAAAATTTAAGTCCCAGTTTAAAGTGAATAAAATATGAGTCAGTTGCATAATATATGCCCATCAAAATAATTCAACACAATTTAACAAGTAGGAAGAGATGGAAGTATGCTGTGAACATATTTTTAGTAAACGCAGATCTCACACTTGTGGTTTAAATAAGATAAAATTCATAAGTATTAGAATTTATCTTGCAGAAGAAATTGGTTTGGTTGAGTGTCCTCCTTAGATTTGACTGTCAACCTGATATAACCTAGAGCCACCTACAAAGAGAGTCTCAGCTGAAGGACTGCCCAGATAGGCTGTCCTATGGGCATATCTCTGAGGGATTGTCTTGATTGTTAATTGATATATATTCTACTTTGTTTTCTATACCTGTCTAATGGGCTATTGATCATGATCAAAAACAACTTAGAGAAAAAAAAAACATTTACTTTTAACTTATAGCCTAGAGTCCATTATAAAGGGAAGTCAGGACAGGAACTCAAGGCAGGAACCTGGAGGCAGAAACTGAAACAGAAACCATGGAGGAATGCAGCCTACTGGCTGTCTCGCCACGGCTTTCTGGGCCTGCTTTCTTATTCAACCCCAGACCACCTGTCTAGACATGTCATTGCCCATGGTAGGGTAGGTTTTCCTGCATTTACCATCAGTTGAGAAAAGGTCCTTGTAGACTTGGCTAAAGACCAATCTGGTAGAGGTATTTTCTCAGCTGAGGTTACCTCTTTCCAGAGGACCGTCTCTTGTCATGAGGTCCTCCATGGTCACTGCTTAAGTTCCTGCCTCCTGCTTCATTCAGTCTCTCTTGCCCTAACTTCCCTCCATGATGGACTGTGATCTGGACATGAAAGTCAAATAAACCCTTTTCTCTCTAAGTTGCTTTTCCTCCAGGTCTTCATCACAGGAATAGAAAGAAAGCTAGTTCAAAGTAGAAAGGCTCGGATCATTTTTATTTGTACTGTCCCATGGGCAGGTGGTCTTGTACAGTACAAAAATATTAGCTAGCAATGATGCCAGGTTTGGGTTTCATCTTGTAGAGCAGGGTTTCAATTCAATCAGAAATTGGTCAGTTACTCTCGCATGTTCATGATACTACTGCACCAGTGGGGATGTCTGCTCTAGTTTATAGGATTTCCAGCCGAGTGTGGCTGATGGTGACTTTTCCACCCTAGCAGCTTGCACCTTCCAGCACTATGAAATTTGGCCAGTAGGAATGAAGCTTCTAGCAGTACCAGATTAATATTGTCCTGTTCTAGGATTCAAGTGCATGATGTCTTTTAAGCAAAGGGGTCTTACTATCAAGCTCTGGAGAGTAACAAACAACACTGATAACAGCCTCTAATGTTTGGGGTTGTATGCTACCACATTGGCCAACAATTCAGAAACCCATTCTTGGAACTTGGCATTTGTTGGCCTATGGTGTCTAGTCGGGACATTTTTAACCAATTATAGGGTGATGGTATTTTAGTCCCCCCCCGTGTGTGTGTGTGTGTGTGTGTGTGTGTGTGTGTGTGTGTGTGCGCACACTTGCGACAGGTTAGCACATTGGTAGGCTAGTATAGTTTATAGTACTCCATTTTCTCTACAAGGGCAAGGGCTGCTTTTTCTTTATCTCACGGCAATCACGGCACACTTCTACAGATGCCGCAATTCTATTTTAGAAATGCAGGATGGAAGATGGCCCTCTCCAAAGGCAGTTCTTCAATGTACATAGTTCCTAGAGATTCTTTCAGATATCTATTAATTTGTTAACACTTCTTAAAGTGAGGCAGCTTCCCAAGGTTCTCTCTGTCAGATAAATCATTGAGATTGTTATAAATAAAGCATTACACCCTAAATCCCTCAGTACCCAACCCAGAAGGCTAAGTGCCACTGATTTTCCAGAGCAATGCAAGAAAAAATAATTGATTTTGATAATTCAATTCCTTCCTAATACTGAAAAATGCACAAGCAATGCAGTTATATAAAAGGCTCTGGTGCTAGACAAAGAGAAAGAAAAACATGGAACTATGCTAGGAGCATCACATTCGTAGCATATTTCTGACAAAATGAGTTGAAGTTTTTTTAAATAAAATAGAAAGAAAATAGAAAAGGTAACTCTTCAAGACCCCTTCCTTTCAAATTTAGCATCTTCCCTCAATAACTCCCACAGATTGACCTGAACACATCTGACAATCTCACAGCTACATGAACTGACTTGTGAGCCCTGGGTAGGTTTGAGGGTGACACCATTTTAACTTTATTACACTGAGTGACAACATCTTTCTCCTAATATTCAAATAGAGTTTCAGGAAGGAGTAAGATCATGAAAATGTCTGAAGAAGGCATATTAATAAATGCAATACTGTTGATGTCCAGACTGGCAGGATCTTGAATTAGTTAGGCAACAAATTCACAGACAAACCTATGAGGTATGCTTATGAGGGACTTGGTTAACTAGGGTGGAGACCAATTCTGAAAGAGTTCAGCACCATTCCCTCATTGTGTCCTGAACTATGCAGGTTTGGGCAAGCCAGAGAAGCAATGATGTCACACTCTCTGCTCCCTGACTGTGTATACAATGTGACCAGCTGCTTCAAGCACCAGGCACTGTGACTCCCCTGACATGCAGAGTTGTACCTTAAATTCTGAGCAAGAATAAAGCCTTGATCACAGACACTGTTTCTCTCAGAGTATTTTTATCACACCAGCAGACAAAGTGACAGAATAACTTCCACAAATTTAATTACTTAAACAATAAAGTGACAAATTACAGCCTAAGTCAGCTGGAGCTGGACTTTTACAACTATTTGAGATATATTACGGATGGAATGATGTCATGACCCTCATGTAAGACTTTTATGTGGTTGACTAGTGGGCAAGTTATTAAAACTCTGAAATGGGAGAGAATAGCAACATTTTATCCACATCTGTAATTGTTGCCAATTTAAACAATGGTATTCTTACACAACCCTCTGGATAAATACAGCTGAAACTGTTAAAACATATACTGAGATTGAACTATTTTTGCATGATTAAGACAGTCTAAATGTCTCCAAATACATCATGAACTCAGCGAAAGTTTTAAAAATTGAGCACAAATCATAAGTAACAGAGTAGCTATAATTTTTGATTTATTTACTATAGATCAACCCCTTCCCTGAGGAACTGGTTACATGCCACACTGGCCTCACCATGAGTCAGGGTCTCTAGTCAGGACTATGCTGATACACTATGTGTTCATAGACGCTCTAGTTCTCGGACACTTGGAATGTTTACGTTTAACTTCTCAGTAGACCCTCTGAGTGTCTAGGCTTTTTCATTAAGAACAGTTATTATAAGGACATTTAGAACATTTTATTAATTATATTAGAAACCACCAGACTTTACTTATGTCTAGCCTTTAATAAAGACATGCTAGGTGTGTTGCCTATGAGTGTGTTCACATCGTAGTAATACAGATTTTAGACTGAAGATAGATCAGGAAGGATTACTTCTAGGAAGGCTATTATATATAGCTATTCTTGAACTTCCAATAAGTGAAACACAGGCATATTTTTGGAGGGCGGGTGGGGACATTGGTATTTCCTGTTGCCAGGTTTAAATGTGTTTACTTACAAGTGAAATTGAGTGTGAGTGTGCACAGGGCCCCAAAGAAGGAGAACTTCCAAGAAAGTACACAGCAGTCATTGATGGACTATCCACCTTCGAGATTCCTGTTTGCGGAGAAGCCGCAAGAAATTAAAGCCCAAGAAATTACTCTTCTATAATGCTATTTCAAAGTCTCTTTATGGGATCTCAAAACTAAGGCAATTAAATATATAAGTGTGTGTGTACATATATATATATATAAATTATTATTACTATAGGTAGATATAGTTACATATATATTCCAGACTCCAGACATTTGCAGCTATAGATGATAGACAGATATAGATAGACAGACAGACAAATGATAGATTTTATAAAGATGTAGCTATTCAAGAATCCAAATTTTCCCTGCCTGGCTATCAAACCTATTACTATACATTTTCTTTCATTTAATAAACTAAGTTCCTACCCACCATGGTGATAAGGAAGTTGTGTCTTTCACTAAAATCTGTGAGAGGGATGATCACCATTATTTTCACCATAGACCAAATTACAGTAACCATACTTAACATTGCATAATTTAAAAACATTGAATTCCAGGTTTAACCAACCCAGAATTCAAGTTTACAATGTGAAAGGAAAAGTCCAGTCCTGGTCACTTCTCCAGACAGATACTCAGTGACCCAACATCAAACTGTGGCACTGACTGCAAGTTTCTTCCTTCACTCCCACAGAGGAGACTCTCATACACACATTGAGTATGTTGCTAGTCTTAATTACATGACATATATGATGCATTATAGATTTGTGATGTGAAGACGTGGTCATATGAATGAAAACCAGCAATGCCTACAAGTTCTGCCCTAGGAAAATCATCATTATTTTTGAAATCATTTTAGACTACTTTGTGTGAAATATGTAATACTTGAGTATTTCCTTCCATGCCTGAAAACCTTGGGAATTTTCAACACATTAGTTTATTAGGATTAATATTTTTAGATAAGACTAGTATACTGAGCCTTCCTATTCATGAGGCAGTTATAACCCAAGTTTCCTTTATGAATTCCAATAAATTTTCACAATTTTCTTCCAGAGTGTTTATCATAAAATTGTTTATATTTTACCTGTTTCTTATCAATTTGCTCTTTTTTGAAATTGCATTTTATATTTTCTAGTTATGGCTGGTATGGAAAAGATCTCTGGTTCTCTATTCTGAGATTTGATGTGAGTATTTAAATGTACTCATGGATTAGTTCCAAAAGCCTACAGGTTGTTCTTCTAGGTTTCTGGGCTATGATTATAAAGTCCTAATGACAGCATGCTTCATGATTCTTCATTCTTTCATCTCTGATGTTTGGGATCCTCTAGTATCTTAATCTTGAGTGCTATAGATTATGCAAAGCCCTACAATTCTAGAATCTAATAGTTCACTATTGAAACCATCTATATTGCTCGGCATTAAAAAGTTAAACAATTCTGCCTATATATTTCTGGTAAGATAATTACTTTTAAAGCACAGTATGAATTAAAGTCTCTCAAATGCATTTAGATATTATTTATGATAATTTATAAAGACAATAAAACTTGTTTTACTGATTGTATTAACCTACTAAGTTTAACTCACTAGTTTTCTAAAATTCAGCCCTCTTTGCCTTTCTGAAATCATACTATCCTATGATTAGACTGAACACTTAGACTTTTTTCCAAGTTTTGTTCCGATGATGAAAACTGAGTTTGATCTGTTTTCACTTACTATTTATTCTCCATTTATTAGAGTCTTGCATCTGAACAGAGAATTCTCAACTGAAGAAGTTCAAATGGCCAAAAGACA
>LOJH01028526.1:0-15086 GCA_001685095.1 Ellobius talpinus | reverse complement strand
ACACACAGACAGAATGTTGTATACATAATAAATAAATAAATAAATATTAAAAAAGACTGCTAAGCCTGTGGAAGTCTTCTCTTAGAATATCAAGTGCTGTCAATAACAAAAGTTAAATAGACAGTTTTAAACAACAAACAGATTTTAGTTACCTATTAAGAGTGACCACATAGTCTTGAAATATGGGAAACTTTGGGGAGAAAAACCTTGTATGATTAGTTCTCACCCTGAACAGGAGTCAGACACTTCACCTGATGGTGAGTACAGATTTATCCTACGTCTGCACTAGTGCTCACTTTGATAAAATATGTTATATTGTGAGAAAAACATAAAGAGAGCTTGAGGTCATGGTGTTTTTGTCACCCATTAAAGATTATGAATAATTGGATCAAGACCAATTGATCTCAATTGAGTGAGGTGAAAAAGAAATGCAGAAAATGAATGAAAAATAGTGGCTTCAGGGCTTCAATGGAGAAAATAGGAAGGTCATTCCCAGAGATGGTAAAGGGGTCTTTTAAAATTATGGAGCGTGTTTGCAAAATTTGAACATAAGTAATTTGACAAAAGTAATCATTTTACCTCTTACTATACCACATGCATATTTGTCCTGCTTTGTAAAACATTTCACAAAATGTATGTGATTAATATGACAAACTGTCCTTGGAGTCTTTGCTCTGTAGCTTACATCAAAGTGATGCCCATAGCTGTGTTTCTGAAAGGAGATTGTACTTTCTCCTTGTTACCTAAGGTTTCTGAAGGGAGAAAATCACTGTGGCTTTGCAGCTTTTCCTATGTTGAAGTGTTTGCTGACAAATTTGATCTCCTGGATTGTAAAACCACCCAACTTTCCTGTTTCCTCAGTCAGTGTCAGAGAATTATCCCAAAGAGCTCCAAATTTTCTATTCTTTGTGATTCTACAAAGAAAGGGGAATTTCCTTGTGTTCTTTAGGTTTATACATTTCCTCCACTCCAATGTTCTTAAAGCATGGACAGCTGTTCAATTGATTGCCAATCGTGGGACAAATAGCTTCATGCGTGGTATTCTGACTCGGTTTAGTGCAGCAAGTATCCCAGTAAATCTGTGTTCATATAGGTAAACTGTCTTTATAAAACCACTCCTCAATTAACGAAATGAAAGCTAAATTTTTTGAGGGTTGTTTTGGGGTTTTCATGTACAAAAATAAGGAAGGTGAATTAGTTGGAAGAAATGGACAATTTATACCAATTTACAATCATTAATAAAATTTCAATGATAGAAGAAATTCACACGCTTTTCGTAGCAAAGTCGCAAACATACATACACATGCACATACACGTATGTGTGCGCATGCATACACAGAAACATTGACAATGAATTTCCAATACTGACCTTTTTTTAAAAAAAACATCAGTTCTGCATGTTTCTTTTACTTAAAGATTTTTTTTTTTGAGTTAGGTATGGTGGCACAAGTCTTTAATCTCAGCATTCAGGAGACAGAGGTAGTCAGATCTCTGTGGCTTTCAGGACAGCCTGGTCTACAGAATGATTTACAGGACAGCCAAACAGCCAATGACACACAAACCAACTCTGTCTTAAACCCCCCCAAATTATTTAATTTTATTTTTATATTTATGAGTGTTTTGCCCATACATATCTTGTACATCAATGCCTGATTGGTGACCTCAGAGGCCAGAAGAGGGGATAACATCACTTGGAATTAGAGTTACGGATGGTTGTGGGTTGTCATGTGTGTCCTGGTAACTGAACCTTGATCCTCTGAAAAACATCAAGTCTTTCTAACTGTCGAGCCCTTTCTCAGATCCCCAGTTCTTTTCAGTGCCAATGTTTTTACTGTCTCTTATTTCCTACGTGATACATTTTCTCCTAATAATCGGTTCCAATTCATCCAATTTCTATGACTTAGGTTTTCTTTTCCTCTTCAGCTTCTCAATGATCTTTTTACTCTTTTTAATATATATCCTATTATTTTCATAAATTCTCACCAAGACTGATATCAATATGTATAAATGATTGAAATAATTTAAATATTTAAATTATTATTATAATATTAAGGCACTGCGTAGTGTGATATGATAATGTGTATAATGTGATAATATGTATTAGAACACATCAGATCTTGAACTTTTTCCTATCATTTTTCATTTCTTGACACCACATTTAAAAACTACTTCTTACATGGTATTGTTCTCATTAAAGTCTTGAGACATGGATTTAACATAAGCTAAACTATAATAGGTACCCATGTTTGACTTTGTTTTAAATACCATCCTTTTAACCATGAAGTATCCATATTTACATCTAAAGTCAGCAAATATGCACATAAGTGAATGTATGTAATTCCATAGTCATTTATTCGTATTTAACATCTAGCAACAAAATCTTTTTTTTATTACTGAGCACATCTATTCCTTCTATAACCCATTAGTATTTGGAAATGGTGGTAGTTTGAATGAATTGACCCCCCCAAGTCTCAGGCATTTGAGTATTTGTTTCCTAGATGATGGTTGTTTGATTTGTAGGATGTATAACCCTGAAGAAGAAAATATGTTGCTGCAGATAAGCTTTTAAGCTTCAAAAGACTGGAGCTATTTCCTTGTGTAATTTCTATTTCTTATTTTTACTATGCTTGTCTGATTGCTGCTGTGCCCATCCCTCACACACAATGTTTGTGATAGGCTTCTATCACTCTGAAACTGTAAGCCCCAAATCAATTCTTCCTTCTATAAATTGCCGTTGTCATGGTATTTTTTTTTTAATCACAGCAATAAAAAAGCAACTAGGACAAAATTCATATAACATAAAATTGAATCTTAACTATGTAGAAATATAGCTATTCAGGATTTTCTCCTCGATTATTTTTACTTTGAATATGCTACTCTTTCATTTAAATCTTTCCAGCATGTCTTGATGTTTCCTAGTAGAATTCTATGACGTAGTGAAGTATTTTCTCAGAGATTGGTATGGATTGTATAGGCCACAATGTAATGATTTAGGTTAGGTATATACATAGGACTCAATGCATGCTAGAAAATCTGATATAAAAAAAGGTTCGGTTGTTTCTGCCTGATGCATCTGCCATATAAACGTAACTGTTTCTGAAAAAAAAATGCACCAACAGACTCTCTCAGCCACATCCAGCTTGGTTTCACTCAGTTGGTTTTGCTAATAACATAAACAAATCATCCCCTGCATGCAGAAGTGGCAGACACTATGCATTTTTCTCTTGTGTCTGCATCCAGACAGCGCAGACTGTTGAACTTATGCTTATATTTATTCATGTATTCTGAGAGAATGAAACTGCTCTTGTTTTTTAAAATTGTTCCCCATAATACTATATATTTTTCTGTGACTACATTTTGTTTATTGTGTATTAATTTTTAAATGATAGTCTTTAATTTTAAACTGAAATAAGGTTTAAAAATATACTCAGAGATGTAAAACAATAATGAGATGTAAAGGCTCATTACTTCTTGTTTTTCTTAGAGCTATTAGAAATCATTTAATAAATTTTACTGTTTTCAAAAATTGTTAAAAGATATTGAAGGATTAAAATGAAAAGCATGTATAATAATTCTTATCACAGTTTACTTTTATATATAACTGGAAGATATATATGCATATTAAGATAGCTTATACAATCTATAAATTTAATAAGGTTGCTCATTGCTTCTAGGGAAAAATATGGAGATGTTTAGTTCTGTAGTGATCACCAGAAACAAAGACAAATGATGGAGAGTGATGTGTGGGAGAAAAGGTAAATCCAACACAGCAAAAGTAACAACAGAACAATACAAGCTCAAACAATGTGTATATTTATTAACTAAACTTATTGCTTATTTACTATATTGATAGTCCAGACAGATGAAAAAGATACAAAAACAGCAGTGTATATAAATTGAACATATTTTGTTCGCCACAGACTATCAATTTTCCTAAGTTTAAATTCATTTAACAAATGAATTAAAAGATATCACATTTGTCTATTTTTGAGTTTTTCAAAGATACACAAGCATATATCTAATGTGTTACATTCATGAAGTTATTTTTCTTTTATATTCATTTTGAAAACCATCACAGATAATCACATATTTAAATAGCCTTAATATTTAATCACGCTAATCAAAGGTCATCTCAAAGAAATATGCAATTGTAACATCCAGAGGTTTTTTTTTGTGTGTGGAGGGGTATTCATTCATTTGGTTAAACTTTAAAATAAAATCCGCAAAGATAGGACCCAAAGGAAACATTTTAAAAATAAATGCCATTAACAAACCACATTTCTTTGCAAGATAACTGAAAGAAATAGAAATGAACCTGTAGTTTTAAGAGAAACTTTTCTGCCAAGATTGAGTGGCATTGCTGGCAAATAGATATCCTGGCTTGCAGTAGTATGGAGGAATGTATTCATTTGGAAACAGGCAGAATTCCTTGTGGTATGATGGATTTGGTACGATGAAGCTTCTGATGAAGTAAAAGTGGAGAGAATGACTCACAGTGTGATGAGGTAAGGAGACACATAAGAGGGCTGAATAGTAGACAATCGACAGGAATGAGTGCTTGCTCACAATCTGAGAGCAGATAAATAATTGGAGACATTAAACTGAAACAGGACATCAAAGCAAAACATGTAAGGATGCTGGGGAAGCTGCATCGTTGGCTGAATAAGCACCTTAATTCACATTTACAAGTCAAAACCAGCTTAAACACACAGCATAATATTGAGGGGGGAACAGAAACACTTTGAAAGTTGTAATGCCAAAGAACTAAATCACTTTTGAAGTTTTCTACATGTAGTCCTTAGGACAATTACCAGCATTGATTATATGATTAAAACTCTGCACAGATATGTATAATGTACATATGCATAATTTTGTGGAATTATAAAATAACAGCTCCAAACAGATGACAACTATTCAAAGCTATCACTTTTAATAAAATCTCACAGTTTGTAAAGTTCTAGGCCTCTTGTCCAGTAGAATCAATATAGCCTAGACCTAGCCTAAGGATAATTTTTCATTGCTATGAAATTCCACTCATATGCTTTGGTTTAGTTAGAGTTTCTATTTCTGTGATAAAACACTGCAGGCAAAATCAACTTGAGAAGAAATGGATTATATCATCTAAACTTCCTCATTCAAAAGCAAGATAAGAGAGGAAATCACGACAGGTGACTCAAAGCAAGAAGAATGGCGAGGGAGGAATGGGGCTTACTGGCTGTCCCTCTTCACTTTCGTCAGTTCACTTTCTTCTGTATCTCAGAACAGTTTGTTCAGTGACAGAAGAGTACCACTCACAGTTTGCTGGATTCTTTCACAACAATAATCAATCAAGACAATTCCCATAGGCTAGGATACAAACTAATTTTACATAGGAAGTTCCTTGGGTGAGGCTCCTTCCTCTAACAACACCCTACTTATGTCAAATGGATTCAGTGAAGACAAGAAAACAGGACATCTTTACATTTTTAAAATATAAACGATCCTGTTAGTGAATTCTATTCTGAGGCATCTGAAATGGTTAGTGGCAAAATCAGGATTTAAAAGTTGTTGCAAGGATGCTTATGGAGAGGCCCCACCTAAACTTCTCATTTCACCTGTTTAGAAGAAAGGAAATGCCTGTGTCTTTCTATAAAAATGATATGAGTGGGAATTTCCATACAGAGGTTCATATGTGATGTATTTTCTGGAGAAAGCTACAATAAAACCAGTCACCTGCCATGCAACACTTGGCCTAGGAAATGATTATTTTCAGTTCCAGTCTGCAGAAGTAATCAACAGCAGAATACATTTACACAGCAAGGAACATTCCAATGTGTTATTTTTACTGTGTTCTGTTATCTTGCTCATATTGATACAGAACATAATAATACATTTGCTAAAAATTTGTTTGCTCTAAAAATGTGGAATTTATATATTGTTCAGTGTATAGAACACTGGTAATACAAAATGAAATGTGATAACATACTGCAAGAGATATGGTCATTTGTGGCAAGATGAGGGTTTATCTAGGATGTGACTTCCCCTGTGAATCATCAATCAACATGTTAATGAGGTCTTCTCTACCTTCATTGAGAACAGGGAAGGGAAATACAAGGAATTCACTATTATACACTTCATATATTTAAAAGTTTGTGAGTTTTTTTGTCTTATTTCTGTGAACTTGGGTTCATTAGGTTTCAATCACAGGGAATCCAAGGAAATGTATCTCAAAGAACATAGTCATTGACTTGAAAACTTATACTAAATATTGTCATTTTTAATTCTTTATACAACTCGCCCAAGGTCCAGGGAAAATGGTTCACAGCACTGACTGTTTGACTTCCAATATAATGAATAGCTTGAAATGCTGACTCACAGAGTTATAATGATTATGTCTGAAATTGATGTAGTTTGTAGCTAAAAAATAATAAGGCATAAAATGATCTGTGATATACTACATTTCTCACAGGTATGCATTTTAGAATGAATATTAAATTCTACCTAACTAACCACCCCGATTATGGCATCTTTGTTATGTATTATTTTAAATTAAAGATTATGACTCAAAATTTAGATGGAGATAAAAATGAAACACACAGAAAAAAATCATAATAAGAATAGTTACAGAGAGAAGTTTTGTCAAAATATTGCCTGGAAGTTTGTTTCAGTTAGCACAGCCCCATTGACTTACAAATTTTATATGGAAAATTTAAAGAAGAAAGTATAATTTCCAGCAACCTCCCAAATGTATCAGATCACATCTACTCCTACTACCAAAAGTGTAAATCATAGCTGGTATAATCCATAGTTACAAACTAGTTGTAGATAATAATTCAATATAATAAAATATAGAAAAGTGATAAAAATGATTTATTATGAAACCCAAACTACATAAAATTTTTGAATGAATTGGAGGGTAAATCTATTCTCGCAAGTTTTTAATTTTTCAAATTTATAGTATTATTGTTTGCACAATTCATTATTCAAAACAAAATATCAAACACTGTCATAACAAACAGCAAACAATCATCTTTTAGAATCATTAGGTTCGTATAAAGATGTGATCCCAGGGTAAATCTTGACATACTTTGTTAGGTGAAGGCTATGTTTCCAGAGAACAGTTTCTTGACCCATATCTTAAATTATTCTTTATTTCATAATATTTCATCAGTGAGCACATACATTTTCTCAATGAGGATGTCTCATAGCCCTCCTCAAGCATGGCTTATGGGCAACTTAAATAAGGTCAGAATTAGGTAGGACCAGCTGGATAATAAGATAGAATAAAAGAGTTCCACAAGAAGAAGAACAAGATGAAAATAAAAATTAACAAAATGTTTCAAAAAATAAAATAGATCTCACAAAACAAACACAATAAAATAATTAACATACTCAAGAGACTCAAGAATCTACAGCCATCATATAACAGGAAAATATGACTATAGAATATATGAGATAATAAATTGAAAAAACACTTTGAGTTCTGGCTATTAAAACATATAGCAGCAAGTATATGTAAATTTAAAGCATATTCAAGAAATATAGACATATAGGATTGACTCTGTCAGGAGTTAAACCATTTTAAAGAGGTCAAGATTAAAGTATGGCATGTGTCTTCCATTTGAATATAATATCTTTTTATCCTGTCAAAAAAAACACAGGAAAAAGAAGAAATACTTAGAATATCATGGATCTAGAATAATACATCTAGAATACATATAATATCTTCTAAATATTATCTAGATAAAACATTAAAAATACATTTTGACTCTCTAAAGATTGATAGTCATAAAAATACAAAAACAACAAATAAGACATAAATTACATCGTACTCATAGACACTCATTTTTTGCATTAGTCCTTGCGTTATCCAAAGCTCTGCATTGCCTTAAACGTTAACAGCTTCTATGTGGTACAGTGCTGATCTCCAGTACTGGAAGACAGCAAATCCTTTAAGAGGTGGGGCCTAAATATCGAAGTACATTATAAAAGCCTAGTTTCTTTCTATTTCTATTTCATTTCTGTCATGGGCAACAGATTTCTTCTATCACAAGCTCCCAACATCTTATGTAACCTCACCTCAAACAAAGAATCAACTGAGCATCAACAGAAACTTCTAAACTTAAGAGAAATTAATAAACTTATTTCTTGAGAAGTTCTCTCTGAAATTTTTCACTACACATTGGTTGAATATGTATAACTATCAGTCATAAATCTCTAGTGACTAATTAGTACCCTATTCTTTCAAGTTCTTTTGAATCAAAACATATCCTTTGAGAGTAAACCAATAGTTTTCATTCTTATGGGGAGGTATATGTTTCATCCTAATTTTCTTATTGGCACATCCATTCTGCTGTGAACCTCAAGAGACTCATTTGATATGAAACCAACAATCAGTCACTTATCATGCTACAAAATATGACCCTTAAGTAATCCCCCATTTATTGTCAAAAATGACCTAGTTAGTTTGCAATATTCTTCATTATATAATTTTCCAGTCATTAACTCTTTAGCCATTGGCTGGGTCCCACATTAAAGACATCATTATTGTAATAAGGTCATGTCTTGAACATGCCATTGAACATGACTTGAAAAAGCCGTTTAAAAATAAAAAAATCATAAACTGAATTACATTTGATGTATTTGAACAAACTTGACAGCTAAAAGCTCGAAAACATCTACAACACAGTTGGCGTAAACTTTTCATCCCATGGCTGACAGGGTACCATTACTCAGGCTTAGGCGGGAGAGAATGCACAACTGCTTAAAAAAAGCAAAGCAATGTCTATTGATTACCAGTTCAGACTCTTGTAAAGTACAGTAATGATAAATTGATTCTTCATAAATCAAGAATGATTTGTTGTTATGACTAGAGAACACTATGCAACAGCAGTACACGAAAATGCAGGCTTCATAAATGTTTCAATGTGTGACTGCATGGGAATCAACATAAAGACAGAATGGTTGCAACTCTTACATAATCGTTTTTACAACTCTTAAAGAGGTTTTTCCTCCCATGTACATGTTCATGTATATATGGGCAAAGGCTACCCTTTTCCTCTTGGCCTGTTGGCCATCAGTCTGAGAGGAGTAAGAGACAGAAAGGATGACAGAATTCTTTGTATGTGACACATGAGCAGGAACAGAGACAGGCCTCAGGGAGACAGACTTCTGTGAATCAATTCAACTTTATTCCAGGGTATAAGAAGTATATAGAATGGAGGATCCTGAGGACAAACCCTAATTTGCTTTAAGTGGTATGCTCCAATCCTAAGGCTCCTAGCACAAGACTTAGTTATCATATGTGCAGCAAGTGAGCATATTAGCAGGGATCTGTGCCAAGGGTCGAACTAAAGATGCATCACGTATCTGATTTAGAGACAACTTTCAGATAAGATCAATTTTCTAGGCACAGGAACATTTTCCAGATAAGGTCAGGTAGAGACAAGAAGTTTTGCAGGAAAATGGGAGCCCCACTTTGATGAGCTATTCAGATGAGCTGCCAGACCATCGGGAATTTTCTCATAAGTACATGTTCATGTGTGTGTGTGTGTGTTTGCATATGTGTGTGTGTGGTTGCATGTATCCATATTAGTGGTCTTATCTGTGTATTAGTGCATGTTTGTGCACATATGTGAAGGCACGATTGACATCTAAAGTTTCTATTGCTCTCCATCTTATTCAATGAGGTAGGGTTCTCAGTTGAAAGCATAGCTCACTCATAGGGTGTGTCTAGATATTGAGTTCTCCACAGGTCCCCTGTCTGTCTACCCTCCTCATCTTGGGATTATAGGTAGGGAATCACATTCATTTGATATTGATGCCTATTCTGGGTAACTGAACTCTGGTCTTCAGTCTGTACAACAAGCCCTTCTACACTGAGAGATCTCTCTAGTCCATATAATCTAATCTCTTTCATCCTTCTTTATTTTTCCTTACTGTTTACTGTCTGCAATTATTTGATGCTAAGAACCACCTGATTTTATACATTTCTGTGATCTTTTTCATTCTGACTCCACTCTCCCCTATGTCATAGCCATTGCTTACCTCCTGTACCAATAAGGTATCCAAATACATATGCAACAAAACAAACATTCTGAATGTTCTAATTTATTTTTCCATCAGTCATAGTGGCATGAAAACACCAACAAACATTACTTGATTTCTTTCCTAGTATAATTTCCAAATTCCATGTCAGGCAATTGTCTTGAGGGCAGAGAGTAATCCAAAACAATGTACTTTCATATTCTTAACTCTCACTATGATCAAAGATGGTCCACAGTCTGCCTTCACCTCTGTCAGGATGAATGAATTGTCCACATGCCTCCTTGTAACTGAATTTCCTCTGTTACCAACCAGATGCACTCTTCTAATAGGCATTTTTTTCTAGTTGAAAAAAAACAGTATCTAAACAATGTGGATGCTAGAGAGAATATTGAGGAAAATGTGACAATAAAGGCATTCGTGCATATTCACTTCAGATATGATTTGCTGCTCCTCGGCATGCAGTGCTCGTCAATGGTCTCTGTTCTTACCCGTTCCCTGCACCCCCACATCCGTTACTCGACCATCTTGTCCCCATTCATCATCCTCTTTCTCTTTTTCCTTGAGGTGTTCTTCACCCTTAGTAATTTTCATTACAACTTCACATGTCATTATTCTGCTTCAGATACTGGTAAAAACCTCTTTATTCTGTTTCATAAAATTCTTTCCATTTTTTCTCATGGCACATTTCTACATCCCTGGAAAATCTATGACCTCTGCATATTAATAAGCAGTAACATCCATCTTAAAATAAATATATTCAAGTGTCAGCTACTTTTAATATATTTCATCTTAAAATAAAGAAATAGGAATAAGTTCAAATGTCAGCTACTTTTTATACAATCTTCTCTTCATAAAACTTTGGAGTGTGTGTGTGTTTGGTATCAATGTATGCATACACCTATATAAACCAACTTGGCATCATATGCATGCATGTGTGCACATATGTGTGTCCTCTTTTCCTTTAAATAGTTTTCTTTTTTGTTTTTTGACAATTTCAATATAAGATCTAGATTTTTCTGTAAAATGTTATAATATGCAATAGTCACTGAACATTTCTCCTTAAATTTCTAATCATGCTCCTTAACTAAAATAATTAGTTATATTGCTTGAATCTTCCAAAAATTGTTTTCACTATCTTATTTAATAATTCTATTCTTTGTTGCTCCCAAACCATTTAGCCTTGTCTTTGATAGTTCATCTCTTCACATATCAACTGGCCTAACTACATCTATCTGAGTCTAAGTGTAGCACAGAGTTATATTCTAACCATACCTACCTGTCTTGGGCATTTTAATACACTACGCATAAAGCAAATGTCAAGAGACAAAAGTAAATTGAAATAACATCCTGCAAACAATCTGACCAACATTAAGTTGGATGCCAACAACAGAAAAACAGGAAGTTAATCTACTCACGGAAACTGAACAACTCAATACTGAATGAAAAATGGGTCAAGAAAAAATTAAGAAAGAAATGCAAAATGTTTTAGAGTAAAGTGAAACCAGAACATGTCAAATATAAGGAACACAATGAAGGCAGTTTTTAGAGGCAAATTCATGGCACTAAGTGCCTACAAAAAAATAAGACAACAACAAAATAAAAAAACCAAGATAAACAGCAACCAACCAAACAATGAAAAAAACCTCCAAAACCAAACCACCACCAACAAAAAACCTTAATGGCATCATGAAATCTCTAGTTAAAAAAAGAAGAAATAAGACATCAAGAAATAATCAAACTCAGGACTGAAATCAATAATATAAAAAATAAGCAGACAAACAAGCAAAAAAATACAAACAATGGCACACAGAGTTTCTTCTTCAAGAAAATATATAAGATTGACAAATCCTCATTTGGAATTAGCTTAGAAGCTTAGAGAGAAGATCTAAAGTAACAAACATAGGCCTAGAAATGGAATATAAATCAAACACATAAAGAATAAAAAAGATGTACTTTAACAGCAAACCTGAAAGCTCTAGAACAAAAAAGTGAAATCAAAAACAATAGACAGAAAAGACAATCAAACTGAAAGATGAAATAATTAAAATAGAAACAACAACAAAAAGGCAATTAATTCAAAGAATCAATGGAACAAAGAGTTTGTTCCTTGAAAAAATCAATAAGATGGGTAATGTCCATATCTATAGTAACTAAAAGGTAGAGAGAGAAAAATCCAACTTAATAAAATTAGATGTGCAAAAAGAAGAAATAAAAATAAACACCAAAGACATTCCAAGAATTATAAGAATATACATTAAAAACCTGTATTCCACCAAGTTGAAAATTCTATTAAAAAGGAAAATGTATATTTTTCTGGATAGAGACTACTTACCAAATTTAAATCAAGATCAGATAAGCAAATAAAATAGGTCTATAATCCACAAATAAAAGTCTCACCCCTCACCACCCCCCAAACGAGTCCAGGGCCATGCTTTATTGTAAAAGTCTACCACACTTTTAAAGAAGAGTGAATGTCAATATTTCTCAAGTTATTCCATGAAACCCTAACATTGCTCAATTCATTTTGTGAGGCTGCAGTTTCCGTGATACTCAAACACATAAAAGACAAACAAAGAAAGAGAATTACAAATTTCTTTTATGACTATAGATGCAAAAATTCTCAACTAAATACTTGCAAATGAAATTCAAGAGCACATCAAAAAGATTATCCACCATTGTCAGAATTTTGTCCAGGAATAGAGTACTGTGAGAATTCAACTGTGAGAACACTCCAACAAAACAGGACTAGAGTCTTGTAACCTCAGTTTCTTCAAATCATGGTCCTGTGCTTGGGATGTGTTTTTGTGATACTCTCAGATAGAAATGAGTATATTTCACATTATTCTCTATTGCTTGCTATTGTTATTTACTTAAATTCTCTGTTATGTGCTTCTATGAATAACACATACTTTTACCACACAAAAAGCCTTTTAGTTAATTTGGATTAGGATTTGTCCATTTTACTGCATTTTCTCAAAGAACTAATTCCTGGTTTTATCGATTCTTTAAATTGTCTTTTTATTGTTCCTATTTTATTTATTTCAGTCCTTCGTTGGCCTATTTCTTGTGTCCTGCTCCTTTTATCTGGCAAAATATACTTACATATGTGTTTTGACAACTGTGGCTTGCTCTTGTGATTTCATAGAGTTTGAATAGGTATGGGGAGAGTGCACAACTTTGTCTTATTCCTTAGTTTCATGAAAATGATTTGAATTTCTTTCCATTTAAGTTGATTTTGGTTATGAGCTTGCTGTAGACTTTATTATGTCAAGGTGTGTCATTGTATTCCTAATCTAAGCAAAAATTTACAACAACTTTGCTTATATTATTATTTTTAACCCTCAGAATATAAAATTTTTATGCTCTGGATAAAGTTGGCTATTGCATTAAATCTTATTTTGCCCCATATATTGGCTCTATTTTCCCTGGCCCTACAATATTTATAGTTTTCACAACCATGATTCATTCCAGAGATGCAGGGATAGCTCGACATATTTAAATCAATAAATATAATTTATCAAAAAAAAACAAAACAAACTAAAAGACAAAATACACATAATCATTTCATTAGATGCAGAAAAAGCCCTTTAAAAAATCAAACACCATTTCATTACAAAAATAGTCAAATGATTAGAGATAAAAAGGATATAGATTGGAAAGGAAGATAATAGTATATATAAGAAACTCTAAAAATTTCACCAGGAAATCACTGTAGTTTATAAACACTCTTCAGCAAGCTATCCGGGTACCAAATAAATGAACAAAAATCAATAGAGCTCCTCCTATATACAAATGGAAAAATGAGAAATGGACTGAGGAAGAAATCAGGAAAGCAACATCTTTCACTACTGTGGAAGAAGAGGCAGAAAGAGTGTAAGAGCCAGAGAGGATGAAGGACACCAAGAACACAAGGCCCTCTAAATCAAGGTGGTCAAAGCACATATGAACTCATAGAGACAGAGGCAGCATAGAGAAATCCTGCCTGAGTATACACCAGGTTCTCTGCATATATATATTCTGACTTGCACTTTCCTGTTTTTTATTGGATACCTGTTTGTAAAAATGAGTGGGTCTCTGTTTTATTGTGTCTTATCTTGGGACTTTTTCCTTCAATTTTTTGTTTTGTCCAATTAGAATAGAAGCGTTTTCTCCTGTGCCTATCAGTATCTGGTTGACTGATACTGTAACTAATATAAGGTTTATCAAGAGATATCAATTGAGTCTAGTATGCACATGTGAAATCAAGTTATTGATTTAGCAATCATTACCAAGGGCCTGTGGGGATGGATGGGGAATAATAATAATCAGTTGTTCTCATTGATCTAGAGATGGAATTTCTTGGCATAGCTGGGAATAAACCATAATATGAATTTTACTGGTATAATCTGAACCAATAACATCTGGGAAAAGCACAGACTCCATAAGTGGTACAATCTGATTTACCTAAAATCAAGATAAATTTCTTGTAGTAAGTGGTAACTACAGATTTGTGGAAAGTTTCTTTCCTTCTCCTAAACCTAATCTTTTTATTTTTAATTATAGATAAGCCCATCTTGAATTATTTTTAGTAATAGTAACAAAATATTTAATTTCTGTAGAGTTTGAGATGGAGCTGGGTGGCACACTGCAGAGGCCATAAGATGCAGTTTGTGACTATGAACCAGGCTGAGGTACTGCAGGGGAATTGGGATTCCAAGATGGGAACAAAGGAGGCTTTCTTGTATTGCCATGAGCACCTTTGGGGCTCATTCTCTCCTTTCCCAAAACTGGATTACTTTCCATTATTATCAACTCTGGATTGACATTGACTGGCACAATGAAAACCTTTTCAATACTTTGAGCATATTTTTGAGGGGAGTTTATTATATTAAGGTTTATTAACAAACTTTTATTCACATTGATTTTGGAATTGGCCTCTTTTCCCACATTTGAAACAGGTAGGAGAGCTCACGGCTGATGCCAGAATCTTAGCCTTATACTTTTCTGTGTCAATATTTCAGCAACAGTATGAAAAGGATTAGTAACTTCAGAATGAAGAAATTTTATGTTAATAAGCTAAT
>LOJH01028525.1:7898-22069 GCA_001685095.1 Ellobius talpinus | reverse complement strand
GAGAGAGAGAGAGAGAGAGAGAGAGAGAGAGAGAGAGAGAGAGAGACCCAACAAAAGAGGAGCCTCCCCAAGTCACTCATCAAGTAAACCAACAGAACAGTGGTATCAGCCTGGCACCCCAACTCCAAGAGCCAAAGAAAAGAAAGAGCCACAAATCCACAAGGAACAGACATAGGATTATACTGAAAAATACCTCCTTTTCTTCATTCTATTGGATATAGGGGGAAATAAAAGGAGCAGAATTTCTAGATATAAAAGTGTGTAATGAGCCATTAGCATGAATATGCCTGTGGGAGGGGACTATTAGAAACTGAACCAGCGCCATTGATGTTTTACTGGAATTCAATAACTTTTGCAATTTTATGTTAAACCTTTCATTATTTTCCAGCTCTTTGTGGGTTTTACTCATATCCATGGGTATTATTGTAGAAATAAGTAATAAAACAGAGATCATTTCTTTAAAATAAGTCAGTTTAAACTTTTTTTTAGATCAGTTCTTTGAGAGGTTCTGGTTTTTGTTTTAATCAGTTCTTTGAGAGTTTGGTATGTGTTTCCCATACACTCAGGGGTCTTGCAGATACATGATAGAGGTTAGAGTCATCAGCTTTGACTTCAAAACACACCAGGGCATCAAGGCTGGGGTCTGGCCCCTGGAACCATCAGAATTATTTTAAAACATTGACAAGTGTCTCGATGTGCCTGGGTCTCAGATTTCTTATCTGTTAAATGGGTTTAATCTATCATCTTGCAGTTCGTGAGAAACCAGCTTCATCGCATGCCATATGCGCTCTCCAAAGACCAGCCACTGTGAGCGTGCAGAGGCGTCCTCCCAGCTCTCACCTTGCTGAGGACTCTGTAGTATTGATGCTGGAAGCTACTGATAAACAGGAAGCTAGGAGCTGAGGCTCGGTGAACACCCTTGTTTGTTTACTGCATGTCAAACAGCTTCTCTGCTGCCAGCAGAAGCCAGAGGCAAGCCCACCATAAACCTAGGGTGTGAGGTGTAAGCAGAGTTCACGGTGTGCATGCCAGCTGTTCTCACTCCCAGGGTAAATTTGCCCTGTGGTTCTCTGGAATGAAACCAGCAGTCTGTTTGCAGAAGAGCATGGGAATTCAAAACACCTGTACTCCACAGAAGCAGCCTAGTTAGAATAGGCAACAGCTACTGTTCTCAGCACCAGGAGCCCTGAGTTGGAGGGTTTGATCTCCACGTTCATAGCTATGTGTCTCTGGGCAGGCCATGACCCTGCCCTGGGCTTCTAGAGTCCCTTTCTCCTAAACAAAATAGATTAGGTAATGTCTAGCCATAACTGGAGCCATTCCTGCTACAGCATCCCAGGATGGACTGATTAAACCAACAAGAAAATGGGCACAGAATACAGAACTCAAGAGATGCCTGGGCTGTTTGACTTCAGTCATTCTCAGTCTCCGAGCCTTGGTTTTCATGAGGATAACGAACAAGGCTGTTTTCAATAGCTAATGTAGAGTACAACACCGTGCCTGGGCCACCGCAGATGCTCAGTAAGCGATGGCTGCCACAGCTATTGTCATCATCCTTGTCATTCTTATTACTTCCGTCCTAAAGGCTTAAGTCTCAAAGACATTTTTTATCACATAGCAATTACAAAGCATCCAATAACAGTATCAATGCGTTCTTAACAATTTTTCTGAAACTCGTCGACCTTTTCCTCTTGTGTCTTAATTGCTATTGCTCTTCATTGTCTATCTGAGATCATTTGTTTCTATCACTTCAGCTATTTATTTAGCAGCAACAAACAATACACATGTGACATTGGCTCCCTCATGACTATCAGCATCACCAATGTCACCATCACCACCATCATAGTTACCGTCATGCCCATATCTCATTTTACAGCACCCGAGGCCGGCCATACTGAGCTCCTTACCCCACTAACCCTCAACGCCCCTCTAACCAGGATATCGAGAGAAACCTTCGGACTCTGAAGTTCATGATTCTTACATCCTGTCATCAATTTTACAAATTAACTCAACGTTTTCCTCGCTGCTGCTGCCCTAATGAGTCTTAATACATTCCTTTTCAGAGCAACTCATTTCCTCCGTATGTAGAACGTGAAAGACATACTCCTAATTCATCTCTCGCTGTACACAGCCATTTTTGTTCCTCCTATCAGTGCCGGAGAAATCTTTTCAGCACCATTTTCAACAAGTCCTCTCCAGGATCACAGCCCTCATTTCCTGCTCAGTAAAGAGTGTCGTGAAAGAACCAGCTCCCTCTACTTCCGGCATGACCACTGAGTCCCAGCCATTCATCTCCGCTCATCATCCCGAGTAAGGCTAGAGCCCAAGCATGGCTTCCATCTTTCTTCCTCTGAATCTTTACCGGAACCTCTGCTGCACGCACACTAGAGTTATCTGAAGGTGTTATTTTGAGCACAGTATTATCATAGTTTGTTTCTTCTAACCTATTGAAAATGTTTTAAAAGATCTCGAGCCAGGTGTGGTGGGGCTCACCTGCTGGTCGAGGCCAGCCTGGGCTACCTAACAAGACCACACATGAAGAACTCTCTAGCTCCCCATGAAGAATTCATACACTACATGGTCAACTGTGCTGAGAAATGAATTGCCCCTTTTCAGTGGGCACAGATCCCTCTATGCCCACAATTTTTCATTGTCTTATATCTGACTAGACTCCCTCACAATTGTGACAAGCCAAGTTCCTTATACCTTGCAGCTTGTAACCTTTGCCTTCTAATCTCCAGAAATGTTCTATCATGCAAGCTTCTTTTAAATTCACAGGGGCCTTCAAATCATGTCTTCTCTGTGAGTTTACATTGGTTCCAGGATAGAATTAATCTCTTCGTTCTCTGTCCTCCTTTAAACTTATTAGCTGGTGCCTCTTCCTGCATCCACTTAAAGACTTTACCAACTCTCTCCCTCTCACTGGGTTATAAACTAAGGCATTCTAATTCAACATTGTGTCTCCCATATTACCTAAGACCACACTTTACCCTTGGTAAATGTCAGAAATAAAATAAATCCTGACTTAGATATGGTTTACTTCAGTTCAATTGACAGTTGCTGGTAAATTCCAACACAACTCATCTCTGATACTGTTTTTCAGGTCCACCTCTAGCACTGACAGCACCTGCTTCTCAGGCAGGGCCTTAACTAGTTAGGAAACAAATGGTTTTTCTAAGTTCTATTGATGTCAGATTTAAGCTCTTCAATCAATCATCATCCAAGGAGAAGCAAGAGCAGTGTATTGTCTTTGGCTATGAACCAACACTGAGCCCAGACTCAGAGTATGCCACAAAGACTTCCTGAGAAGAGAGAGAGGTGGAGAAAGGAAGGGAGAATGGGGGGAGGGAAGGAGGGAGAGAGAGGTTCATTCTCCACCTTCAGATGGGGTTAAATTGCCCTGCATTGTGTTATATTCACAAACTCCACCCTGCTTAAATGGTAGATGCTCCCCCAAAACAATATTTACTCATAAGAACCCATTGTGCTCCCATCACATGCAGGTTACATTTTTGTGAGTTACTTCCTCATGGTTTAGCATTTCCTCTTCTCTTATAACACGGAGCCTGGATCCGATTTAAGCATGTAGTGTTTTATCAGGATCTGTGATAAATTCTAGGATAGGAAAAATGCATTCCTTTCCCGTCATGGGATGATTCCAGCCTATTGTGGGAACAAATAAAGTATTTGGATAATTGGTGCCAAATGCTACATATAAACAAAAAAAACAACCTTCGCAGCCGCACTTTCTGTGCAGAATTGTGTGCACCGTGGAACCTTCTTTATCCCCAGTCTATGGAATGCTCACTTGTGACACCATGCCCTCATCTGAGCTTCCTTTCAATACACTAAGTGTAGAAGACAATTCTGGCTTAGTCCTCCTCTGAATAAGTATATGATTAAGATGGAAGGGGAGCCCCTTAAGACACAATTATTCCCTGTGAGACAATGATTAGGTGACCACTCCAACCCATACTGGAAGAATTACCAAAAGCAAAGTTGGGTTGTCTAATCAAATAATGAGCCATAACACGTTGAAGTGCTAACTGACTGAGAGGGAACATAGCACAGGCCATGAGTAAGGACAATGGTGGAAGTGGCTGTGACCATGTGAAATGAAGCCCCGAGTCCCTATCCCCAAGTCTCTTTTCTGTATTCTGTAGTATTTGTATTATCCACAGTGACTGCCCTTCTTCTCGCCTATGTCACATGATTATTTTGCAGAGGTGTGCTGGTGGTAGCAAGATTTATAATCTAACTCAAGAGTTGACAAGCTGTAGGCTACAGTCCTACTATAGCCCCGTACCAGCTTTTATGAATAAAGTTTTATTGAAATACAGCCACACACATTGATTTACATACCGTCTATGGGTGCTTTCAAGCTACAATGGCAGAATCAACAAGTCTAGATAAACACTACATGAACTACTGCAAAGCCTAAAATGTTCATTACGTGGCCTTTTGTCAACCCCTTATCATCCAGGGGGACCCACAATATCAATTAGTGTCTCTAAATTGAGCATCAGTCTTAGGCCCAAGACTTGGAACTGAGCATTTACTCAGTAGAAGGCATTGGTTTCTGAATATAAAGAGTTTCATCATATTGAATGGGAGTGTGTTTTATCTTCCATTGAAGTGGTCATTGAACACTAAACAGGAGAAAGATGTAGAGTTTTTAAATGAACAAGGCAGACTGGATTGTCACTCAGACAGATTTATCCTATATTAGGAATCATGATGTGGGTTTTGGTGGGAGGTAGAGGCCATCTTCTAGAACAGACCCTAAAAATACTAGATGTTTGTTTTTATCCACACTCTAGGAAATTAAGGTTCTGGCACCTACCAGGGGTTGGCACATTTGCCCAAGGCTTTGAATCTGAAGCTCGTGATATACACAGACAGAGAATTCATCCTATGATTGGGTCTGGGGGTTTTAGAAATATTCAATAATGGTAACCAGGGCCAGCAGCAATGACAGTGCCACTGAGGACAGGAACAAGAGACCTCCCCTCACATGTCCCTGTGACATAATCCTGCCTGAATTCTGGCCTCTTTGTTTCTCTTGGTTTCTGCTTCCTTTCTGATTCTAATTTTTCTGCATTCCCACCAACCTTATCAAACATGCAAAATACTCTTTGAGTTTTTAATATAATCTTTAATGTACTAATTTATTGATTCTAATATGCATAGGAAGTAAACATATTAAATGAAGAAAACCATAATCATACAGCTCTATGAGCTTTCTCAGAGTCAACACAACCACATACTTCCATCCCTGGTTATGATGAAATGGAGATTTATCTACTTAATTGGTTTTGGTCCTGGGAATTAAACTTAGGACCTTAACATTTGAGGCAAACTCTCTACCACTGACAACATCCTCATAGGGAGCTCTTGGTCACGTCATGTAATAGAAGTTGTTCTCATTGTTTAAACCCAAGGCTCTTCTGCTTTAATAATGGACAAGGAAGAAAACTGCTTCATGTATTAAGAGACTGCCATGCGCTGAGAGCCACACTACTCTTTGTATGTGTGTCAACACATGTAGGGCTCACAAGGGCACAGTTCCTTGGGTGTTCCGACCGTGTAGCGGTCATGATGTTCACCCAACAGAACTATTAAATTTCCAACTTATCGACCTAGGAAGGCCAAGTGCTTTGCTGAAGGTCACCCAGATCAGAAGTCCCAGTTCCATTTACCTATGTAACTGGGAGCCTAAACCTAGCAAACTTCTTCCAGAATCTATATACTCCTGCTGTAAGTGGATTGAGTTCTTTTTTATGTATTCTAGCTGAGATGGAATTCAGCAGCTAAACGGACTATGTGTTTAAGGATGTGTAGGTAAACCAGCTATCTTGAAAAAAAATCTGTTCTTAGTTACAATGTTTGCCAATTTCCATTGTGTAAATGTTTCCTAAATGCTTAACAATTGGCTTTTGCAAATCATGTGAACTGGCTCCACCTGGCTGCCCCTCTGCCTCTGTCCCATTCCGTTGTCTTTCTTTCTGTGTGGTTTGCTGCCTTGTTCTATCTCATATTCTAGAAATCTGAGTTGAAAGAGATCGTACAGTCCATTTCATCTCTGCGTGGGCCAACGGAAGATTCCTTTCCTGGCCTCCTTGAATGTTATATCTACCTGGGGCTCGGTATTTATAGAGGGCGGGAACTCACGGCTTCCACGATTCTTGTTTGTGTGAAGTACTCGTCTGTGGTCTGAGTAACTGGCACTATTTAGAGATGGATTGCTCCACTCCTGGCTTCAGCAGTAGACTGATTTCCCTCTTGCCCCAGGAACACCCCGCCCACATCTCCCCATGGTGTGTGGTCCTCACAAACATCAGCTTTCCCCAGGACCCACCTTCCTAGCCCCCACGTTCAGGGCCGAGGGCTGTGTGGTGTGGACAGCTTTGCTGTGCAGTCATCCTGTGCAGAGTGGGAACTAAGAGTTTTCCAAGTCTTCGGTGCTGGCCCTGGCAGCCTCAAAGGAGACCACTGCTTTGGAGAGAGAGATGGATCTGACTGGCAGAAGTGCTTAGGTAGGAAAAAAAACCGCTAAGCTCATTAAGTTGTCAGACCTCTCCTCTTGTAGAACATCAGAGTCTTACGTAACTAAGCACCATTTCCCAGCAGTGCCCAGAATCATTGTCTCCATTCCTTTTGTTTTGCAATTTGCCATCCCAGGGGTGTTGAGAATCAACACTGCATTACCAACAGAGGCGATGGTTCCTAGAGAAGTCTACAACACTGAAGGATGGACTCCATTGTACCCTTTGCTTTGTATATAGGTCAACAGACACCTCACAGCCTGGTGTATTTGTTTATTATTAGTTTAGTTTTGTCGGCAGAGACAGCAGGTGCTAACCTTCCTGACAAGTCCCTTCCACTCATGTGTTAGATAACATAGGAAATAAGTTTCACTCTGACATCTCCTTATGTACATGTCATTGTATTTATTCTTATTTCCTCCCCCCACCCCCCCGCACTGCCCTCCCCATAACAGATCTCTCTCTGGCCCCCACAGGTAGTTCCTCCTTTTATGCAAATGTTTGATTTGACTTAACTCTATCTTCAAAAAACTAAATTTAAATTTTCAACTTTTAGTTCATTTTCCCTTAAAGTTAGAATGGTTGTTAATTTTATCTGTGTACCAATTAAGTTGTTTTGAACATTTCATAAGAAAACCTATTAAATGTGTAAAAAATAGATTTTACACTTTTAGATTGATTTTGGATTGTTTCGATTGAGATACATTTAAATGTCAGTATCTTGAGCATATCATATTCTATTTTTTAATCCTTTACAAATAGGAGATACGATGTGCAGAACCAATGCAGCTTCTTGCTTGTTTTTGCAAATGCAATGAGTCTGGAATGGACTCAAAGCATCCTCTCACGTTTTCTCTAGAGCCTTCTCCCGTTTCCACAGCTGAGTTGAACATTTGCGGCAGAGAGGAATGTTCCATAAAGCTTCAAATATTTCTCGTCTGGCCCTTCACAACTCTGTCAACTCCTGCCTTCCTGCCAATGTCATGTAAATTATGGGAAAAGTCTGCTTCTTCTGACTGAGTTAGTGATTCTGTCGCAAAGCAGTCAAGAAATATAATGCTACTGAGTAAATACACAGTCTGCTACGAGTGTGTAGTCTGACCATCATCCGTCAATCACTGAGATGGGACTGGCTGTCAACAGAACACCTGGGCAGGCAAAACTGTCACTAAATTCAACCCCCTCGACACTGTATCAGCTTCCAGTCTGTTAAAAAAAATGATGGTTCTGTCTATTTTGCTGTTGTCATCACGAAGGGAAATTTGTCAAGACCTATTTCACTATACAATGTCTCAGTTGGGGCCTTTCAAATCTTTTCCAATACATTTTTATTTATTTATTTTGTGTACACGTGTGCATGTATGTGAGTGCGTGTACAGCTTATGGGAGTCAGGCCTCTCCTTCCATTCAGTGGCTGCTTGTGGGAGGGGTGAGTGGAGGTTCGAATTCAGCCTCCTCGGGTAGGCAGTAGGTGACTCTATGCGCTGAACCACAGCGAGAATGCGCCACCTCGGTACTTTTCGTCTAAAAGAACCGAAATTTCTACTAAGCATGAGCAGCAGTAAAGATGAGGGCATGCTTAGTGCTGGCTCAGGAAGCCTGTGCCCTGAGCATGGCTCCTCTGCTGCCCACAGCCCTCCAACTCTCCTTTTTCCCTGACTGGTGGCTTCCATGTGCACCTTCTGGGACCATGCCATGTGTTATGTCTGCCTTCTCTCTCCTTGGCTGTCGCCCCCACAACAAACCCTTCACTCTTTTGATCCCAAGACCTTGACTCAATGACCTCAGCCTGAAGACAGCCTGGGTGGTGTGTGTGAGAATCCTGTCCCCTGTCTTGAAGCGGACATCACTGAGGACGAGATCCCACCTTCCCAGCCATCAGACTTGAGGGCAAGCCCGTCTCGTTTCTAATCATCAGCACAGAATATGATAGTGTCCTCTGGGGCTCTGACCCTGCCTGTCTTATTAACACGGGTCGCTCCATGAGCAGGGCCAGCAGGAGTACTTTTTGCTGTTCTCCTAAGAGTGATTCGTAAGAGAGATGAAGGATCTCAGGGCCCTTTCTCCAGCCCCTTCCTGCCTAGTAATCATGCCAGAGGGTGCCTCATTGGACACTATTGTATTTTCATTTCAAATGTTTACTAATCTCACTTTTCAGCAAAGAAGGGTCCCGGTTCGGAGTCTCACACAGATCACAGAATACTCCTGGGATTCAGTAGCATTGTTTTGTCGTCAGATTTCTTATTTTTAAGTATCTTCTCTTCCAGTAAGAAAGACTGGTGTCCTATTTTCAGAAGAGGTTTTCTCTCAGGTCCAGTTTCATTAAAAAAATAATAAGTAAAATGCAAATTTTGGGTACAATGTTCTGGAAAAAGTTCTGGTGTCTTATGGCACAGCAAGTTGAATAAGTTAACAATTATGTATTGTATATCTTAAAATAGAAGAGAGGAAATTGAATGCATCATTATAAAAATGATAAAAGCCTAAGGCAGTGGGTAAGTCAATTTCCTTGAGTTGATCTCTACTCAATGTGAACATGAATTAAAACATATTTAATGTGTCAATCAAAAGTCTTTTAGATCTTCTTCATAGGAGCAGGAGGATAGCTATAAGTTTGAGGCTAACTTGGTCAACATAGCAAGGTCCAGGCCAGTCAGGACTACATAAGGAAATCCCATTTCAGAAAACCAAATCCCAAAAACTAAATACCAAAAAAATAAAATAAAATAAACAGTACTTGGATGATGTCTCCTAAAAGTACTTTATTTAAACACACACATGGCTCTTATTCTGTGCCAGGCACTGTTCCAAATAGCTCACTAAACAGAAGAAGTCTTGTTGAAGAAGACGCTTACTCCAGGTTTCCCAGCAAGGCCTTACTTGGAGCACTCAGGGTCTTCTGGCTCCTGAGACATGGCTCTTACCTGTGTCTGACACAGCAGTGCAGCCCAAACAACAGAAGCGTTGAAGTGGAGGGATGCTGGCTGCTCCGGGAGAAGGTGCGTGGCTCAGTGGGTTGGAATTCAGTGGCGAAACTGAATTTTAATCAGACGCCCAATATTTTAACTTATCCCTCTCCAAAGCCTGCTCCATGCTTTTCCTTTGACTTTCCTTTGATGTTTAATATTCCTTTATATTTGGCCGTGAAAGAGTTAACATTCGGGAGCAAAGTGTCTCAAATGAGTCGCTCCAAATTCCCCTGTCCCAGTTCTCAGTGGAGCCTCTCGGGTCTTCCCTTTGTCTGTTTTGGGAGGCTCTATAGTTGGAACAGACAGCGTGGCTGCAGCAGCCTTTCCATCTCCCAGATGTCTGTAATTCCTTCTGAGACTTGCTGTCTTAGAGAGAGGCACAGTGTGACTCAACAATTTTAAGCCATATTTCTTAAAGGAAACCCTCTGTGTATCTGGGAAATAAATAAAAACCATGTTAAAACAATGAGAACAACAGACTTCTCACAAAAGCATGATTCCCATTGCGCCATCTTTCTCACAATCCTGTTCCCTTTTTGATCAGACTTAACAATGATAAATCTGCTCAAAATAGGACCAAACCAATTAACCAGCCTCAGATGTGGCTGGTTTTGTTGTTGCTGTTGTTTCTGTTGGTTTTCCATTATGATCGAAGTTTTTTTCAGGCAAGGCTGGCTTTTTAGGCTGGTTTTATGTGCTAACTTGACACAAGCTAGAGTCAGAGAGGGAGGAGGCTCAGTTTAGGAGCTGCCTCCATGAGATCCAGCTGGAAGGCATTTTCTCACTCAATGATCAATGGGGGAGGTGCCACCCCTGGGCTGATGGTCTTGGGGTCTGAGCAAGCCAGAGGAAGCAAGCCAGTAAGCAGCTCCCCTTCATGACCCCTGCCTCCAGGACCCTGCCCTATCTGAGTGCTTGCTTCTTGGTCACAGTGTTTCATCATAGCAATAGAAACCCTAAGATAGCAAAGGAAAAATCCAACTCATTGAGACATAAATTTTGTTTTCTTTACGAGGGCAAGTAGAGAAATCAAAATCAAAGGTCATTTATTTCTTTACATACTCATTCCAGGAACTTTTTAAAGAAGCATTGTTATAGACTATTTTTGTATTTCTTTTAAAAAATAGCTTATTTCACTTTATTTTTATGTGCATTGGTGTGAAGGTGTCAGATCTCTGGAATTATAAACAGTTGTGAGCTGCCGTGTAGGTGCTGGGATTTGAACCTGGGTCCTCTAGAAGAGCAGCCAGTGCTCTAACCGCTGAGCCATCTCTCTATTTCCCCCCCCCACTTTTTTGTATTTCAAAACAGAGTTTGTGTAGCCCTGGCTATCCTAGAACTCACTCTATAGACCAGGCAGACCTCTGTCTCCGAGATCTGCCTTCCTCTACCTCACAAATGCTTGGGTTAAAGGTGTGGGTCACCAGGGCCTGGCTAGACTTTCTTGTCATTAGAGAAATTTCACGAAGATGCTGGTGCAGATCCTGGGTGACACTGGTTCAGAGAGGACAGGACAGGTCCAGGTACTGTCCATCACAGCAACAGAATCAGTGACCTCGACACGCCTGCTTTGGTCATCCTTTGCCGCCCCACCCCCTCCCCAACCCTACCATCTTCTGGGAACTGAAGAGCTCTTCTGGGCCCACCTGAGCCCTGAGGATGCAGGGGATGAGCCCACGGCCTTTGTTGTTTCTTGTCGAAAAGTAGCATCAAGCAGAAAAAAGATCATATTGCTATTTAGGGAGTACAGAAGAAATAGGACATGGGAATATATGTTTAACAGATGAAGCGTGGATAAAACCACATGGTGAACCAAAAAAAAATCTAGTAGTTACAGGCAAGTTCGAAGCACTGATTTCAGCTACAAAGCAAAGAAAAAATGGCTGCTGGGTAGATGAGCTTACTAAATGCTTTCACATACACTGTGTCGTTCAGTCCCTTCAGTGAGAGTTTCTTTGTGGAGAGTGCTGTGATGGGCACCAGGAATATAGTGTAGTCTGTGCCTAGAAAGGTCTCAGACCAGTAGGGAGAAAAGCATGGGAGGGAACTGGACAGAGACCAGCACATGGTCACAAGGCTCTGAGGGCAGGCAGCTGAGGAGCAGAGAGGAAGGGACTGTGGACTCCTTGCAGGGACAATGGAGTCAATACATAGGACAGACAGCGGTGTTTTGGCCTGGGGGTGGGGGTGGGGCGAGGGTGATGGTGCTTAGACTTAGTATAATCTGAAGACAGGCTTCAGGATTGGCTCATAGATGAGATAGGGAATACATGTATTTGGTTTGTTATTGTTTTGATTTTTTGTTTAGGTTTTGTTGTTTGGTTGGTTGGTTTGTGAGTATGTGTTATTTGGTTGCTTATTTGTTTTGAAACAGGGTTTCTCTGTGTAACCCTGGCTATCCTGGAACTTGCTCCGTAGATCAGGCTGGCCTGAAACTCAGAATTGTACCCAGCGCTAGGATTAAAGGTGTTTGCCATCACCCCCAGCTCCCTAGCTTTCTAAATTTTAATATGAGCGATCATTGGATCTTGCGCATGCCTTCCCTGTATCGTTTGGCATGATCATTTGATGTGGTGAGGCACATTGATTGGGGTTTGAATGCTCTGCCAGCCTCACAAACCTGAAATGTCACTCGGTGATTTAAGATCACTCTCTGTAGACTTTGTTAGACTCACATCCTTTTGATCTGAATCACATGGCATCGCTCTTCAGATTGCAGTGATGAGACAGGACCCAGGAGAACACATGTCTGTCTGGGAGGCCACTAGCCTAATTAAATTGAGAAGTGAGGTCAGAATGCTCTAATGGCCACGTGAACTGAAGAGAAGAGCAGGGTGAAGATGCGTTTGGAAGGTAGACTTGTCACAGTCTGGCAGTAGGAGGGTAATGTGCAAAGAAGAAGGCAGAGGCACTTCTACATCTGGAGCTTAAGCTGGAGACAGTGAGCTGCGTCATTCATTAACTTAGATTATTGAGAATGAAAGGCATTTGGTACCAAAGATGTAGAAACGAGGAGGTCAGGGCCAGACATTATGATGGCCAGACATGTTTGGAAAGAAAAGTGCAGAATATCCTAGAGAAGATTTGGAGGCCACCTAGGTAGTATGATGGTTGGAGATGTGTGTGTAACACAGAAACAAAGGAGGTCATATCTGGGCAATAATAAAAACACTGGGAATGTCTAATTCTGCATTAAGATAGGGCAGTTAAAAAATCATGTTTTACGAAAGTGAAAAAAAAAAACCGGGCTAACCATTTGCTTCTTCTACCTTTGAATCCGACCCAGAAGCGCTTCTTTCAGGTCTTCAAGGGAAATGTCCCTTCCTGTTGTTTACCGGGTCGCCCTGAGCAACCACGGTCCCACTTGATGTCAGTCCTAAATCCATACACTGGATTCTGATACATCACAGACTAACTAATGGGTCACAATGTTTCCTCCCTCTCTGAGCCGCTATTAAAATGTCTAGGAACTCTCTGATGACTTCCTGCCTGACTGGACCATTAACTTGGAATATGTTTTTGCTTCTCCAGTGGAAGTCAAAGAAAAATTATTACCGCTATGTCCCGAAATTAAGCAGACAATGACTCCCCCTGGAACATAAGACTAGAGATGAAAATCAATTCGAGTTACCAGATTTTGGTTTATGTTTTTTTTCACAGACTTACCAAGAGGTAAGGAGACATGTTTGAGGAAGGGGGAGGGGCACTATGGTCACTGGGGAGCACCTTGCGGTATATGGGCAGCAAAGAACCATTTTGCTGGGACTGGAAAACAACTTGTCCCTTAGAGTGTATTTCCATTTTGTAAAGACATGAGCCACGGTGATAAAGTGACCAGGGAGAAATGCGCACAGCCAGATGGGAAGCTGTGCCTCTTGGAGTTTTATATATTATTATTTCCTCTCTTTGGTCTGTTCTGGAGGGCCCAAATCACTAATTCAAAACTCCTTACCACACCAGATACTGATTTTAAACAGGATTTTAATAAGGTGGCATCAAAAGTTTAATCCTTTTCATTGGCATGTTTTACTTTTAAAATATCTTACTAGGTGGCCCACCCGGGTATTTGCCTCTATCCTGGCACTGACTGATTCTGGTGGCGAGAGAGAGACGGGGGAAAGAGGACCAGAGGAAGGAGACAGCTCACAGAGGAACACTCAGTGGGAGAAAACACAGAAAACACATGCTGCATAATTCTGAGTATATAAACCAAAAACAGGCCAAGAAAGTCCCATAGTGTTAGAGTCTATTCTTTGGGGCCCAGTGTCTTGTAGTGGGTGGGAATGGGCCAGTGTGTGCTAGTGCTGTTCAGCTCTGTGCCCTGGGTGATACTGCCAAGAGATGGTGCCTTTGTAGGTATTTATGAAGCGTCACACGTAAGGTACGTGACCTTTAATATATATATATATATATTATACCTCAGTAAGAACTTTAAAATAAGGGGAAATGCCATCCCTCCTGCAAACAGCTACATGCAACTATTGAGAAAAATGACACCATTTAATGAATATTGCCCATGTGACAGTGCTATTTTGAGTGCTTACCAGATAAATTAACTCATTCTTTGTTACGTCTGTCTCGACCAGCAGGAAAGACGCAACACTCAGGCTCTTCTATAAGCAGTTTATTCAGGAACCTTGAACAATCTTCTTTTTCC
>LOJH01028524.1:2742-15189 GCA_001685095.1 Ellobius talpinus | reverse complement strand
GAGATAGAGATAGAGATAGAGATAGAGATAGAGATAGAGATAGAGATAGATACAATATAATACACATGACATATGTTCTACCTTCTAAAATTTAGAACTGCTCTGTGCAAGAAAGGCTTTCTATCTTGAGCTTACCAACAGTTGTTAGGAAAAAGAAAGGATAACATACTGAATTTTCACTACTACCAACGTTGTGCTTACTCGTTCAAAAGTGGGTCAGGAAAAGCCTGTGATATCACTAGAAATAATCTACAGCATCTACCAAGGCAATAAGTCTTAACCATCTCCAAAGATAACATTACAGTATTAGATTTACTTGGTTTTAAATGTTTGTGAGGGTAAGGGAAACTCCCCGAGGCTTTGCTTGAATATTTAAAGAAGAAAGATTCTGAATTAATTTACTTAAACCAATGTGTCCTCGTTTGCCTACTAATTTTCTTCAAAATAAGTTTTAAAAGTATATTTTCCTTTTTAACAAAAGATTTTTCTCTATAAAGAAGAGAAAAATAGACCCTACCCTAAAGTATTAGTCAGAATGCCAACACTAAATATACAGAGCACTATGGCTTTGGCAATATAATTTGAAAATTCTGAGGAGATTAAAATTATATATGGGGAAGGATTGGGAGATGAGGAGTAACTATAGAATCCTCAGAACCAAAATGGAAATGAGACCAACTGAGATGAGATACTCTTATAGAAGAAGACGCAATTGGTGAGCATGGACCTGTTTCCCAGAGGCTGGGCATTTCATATGAGAGCCCTAAGAGGCCAGGCAAGCAGAAAAATTCCAGCCCAATGTATCTTCTTAGATTCTTTTCCCCAGGCATAAATGAGGAGGAAAAGCAAATTCTGTGGATTTCGTAGAACACATGTCTACATTGGTGATGTTTTCATGCTGAAATTCCTCCTAGAAAGAACAAGCTTTGCTAACAGGACATATTCCTGTATATAGCACTAACCATCATAACATTAAATGGGATTTGATCGAATTACATTTTTAAGTTTTTTTTTTAAAAATTCTTGTTAAAAAGAAAATGCAAATAAAAAAATATCAGAGTTAAAATCTAAAGCAAATGATACCATGGTATTTAAGGAGAAGGAAAAAGAAGTAACCATGGGAAGGAAACTCAAAACTTAAGCTAAAACATTTCTAAAAGGAAGTACAGCCTATTAAGGCAGAGCTTTACTCCCCTAGCTGACAGATTTTCATATGGTTTCATTAAATAATGATTATTTCTGGGGTTAGTGCAATAGACTTATTGGACACTGACAGGTACCATCTTGGGAGAATGAGGTGAAGACATTCCTTAATGAGAAGAGTACTGGGTTTCATTGCCTGATGGTAGTACACAAAGCCCATAACCTTCAGGTATAGAACAGGCTAGCTCTTTGCTTGAATCTTTTTCACAGAGCCTTGGTTTTGCAGACTAGATGTGTGCAGGCACGCTTGCTCTCAATTCTTGCCACCTGCAAATTTCCAGTAATCCAAAAAAATAATCTTCTTGGATCTTTTAAAAATAGCATTTAAATACATTACTCTCTACAGTGTCAGAAATAAAAGTTTGAAGCTAAAAGATGCTGAATTTTTTAACATAAATATGAGCTGAGTGTGGTGACTCACACCTTTAATCTTAGCACTTCAGAGGCCAGCGTGGTTTACAGAGTGAGTTCCAGGCCAACCAATAGTGAGATCCTGTCTTTAAAACAAGAAACAAATTAAATATTTGTGTGTGTCCCCCTAACCTTCTATAACAAAAGCTAGCATACTTTCTACAAAATTCCCAGCAGCTAACATTTTAGGCTTTGAATATTACATACGACTGTCTTATACTCATTTTCTTTATTAATAACACTATAAAACTGTAAAAGTTTGTGCAGATAGCTCCTGTACTGCATTTAGTCGGATTTTACCAAATACTTCTCCATGAACTAAGGAGACCAGAGCTCATTCTTCTGGATCTTTCTATACAATTTTCAAATATTTAAAACAACCATAACATTGTAACAACCTGTCACAATTTAAGTCTTTCACGGGGGAATTTCTCATAGTGCATTCTCAGTGTGTATTCATTTTCAAAAGTATATTTTAGTATTTAAATATATTCAAGTGGAGGAAAATGGCAGAATCACTTTAAGCCTATCTTACTAGAAGTAATTTTAATGACTGGTGTAAAATCCAGTGAGTTCCCACATAGAGCAATCCTCTTTCATGTGTTTTTATATAGTAATACCACCAGCTATGCAGGAGGAATAACTTACACTCCTCTCCTCAGCCTCCTCCGCCTTTCTTTTTCTCTTGCCTTCCTTGTTTCTTCATCTTCTGGCTCAGGTTCTGGATCATCCTCATTGATGACATCTCTAGTCCGTTTCCTCTTGGGTCTCAAGCTCTCTCTTCTAGGTAGTTTGTCTTCTTCTTCACCTGACCACGACAGTTGACTCATCAGTAAGAAGCATCAGAAAGTGCCTGCTTTCTCTCACTAACAAGTTTATTCTTACTTTTTAATAATTATGCCACATATCAGTGAGTGCAACTACTAGTTCCCCACAATGTAATATGAAATAGTATTTTACACACACACACACACACACCTAACTTAATTTGCTCTGTGCTTCATCTAGTCAAATATGCAAATATGGGTCTCTCCATTACAATTAATCCTTATAGTTTCAGTACTAATTTATTAAGATAAATCGATAACTTGAAGTTTAGCACTATATTATGATTTCTAAAACCATTCAAAGTAGCCTCAAGTTTGAAGGCTACCATGTAACATGTGATGTAAAATGATAAAGCATTGTTCTTTTATTACTAGTTTTCCTAGGACAGAAACCAGGACTCACAAGGAAATGTCTACAAACCGAAATAGTTTTAAAGAAATTGATTAAATCCTGAGAGTCTTCCTAGTTCAAATTATTCACCCTTGTTTTGGTATTTAGTATTCATTTTAGGAGTCTGCTTAATTTGACCAGACTGGCACAAACTACTGGGTTCAATTGATTGTCCTGCTTTTGTCTCCCAAGCTCCTGGGACTACAGGTACCATACCAAACTCATCTTCATTGTTGATTCCAAGTGATTCTTTTGTTTTCCTGAAATTGTATTTTTCCATCCTTTAAAAAATATATAATACCTATATTTACTTGATTTACTAGTGAATTCCACAGTCTAAGTAAAAGTTAATGCTGTCTGATGGTTCTAGTGGGTGTTTTTCAGTATTAGTGTAAGTCCTTATGAAACACTTCGAAATTGAAAAGGAGGAATATTAACTCATTCCATGAGACCCACACTACTGTCATACCCAAGAGACTAGAGAAGATTATTTCTGATGAATATAGATGAAATTTTCACAATGAACCATTAGTGAGCTCAGTGTAACAACATAGTGAAAAGAGTGCATACTGTAACCAAGTAAAATTAATCAGTGAGATATAAAGACAGTTCAATGAAAAATTCAAATAATGTGACATTGCTACTTTGACAGAATGAAGGACAAAGACCCCATCAATAGATGTGGAAAAGCACTTAACAAAAGATACTGAGTTCAATTCCCAGCAAACGCATGGTGGCTCACAACCATCAATAAGGAGATCTGGTGCCCTCTTCTGGCATCCAAGCATAAATACAGGCAGATCACTGTCCACATAATAAATAAATATTCATTTAAAAATAAATAAATAAAACCAAAATGTTATTGACATAGAGAACATCCATGTAGCCCAATAGAAGGGAACAGAGAGCCGCAAAGTAAACATGAACATGTACAGTGAAGTGATATTCAGAAATATGCCAAAGAATACAAAATGAGGTCATGAACAAACGACACTAGAAAAACCAGATAGCTCTGTGAAAAATAGATCTAAACCCTAGTCTACATTGTAACAAATATCATTCAAAATGTATTAGCCTATATTCAAAATGAATATAGGATATAAAACTGTAGAATTCCAAAGAATATATGCTGGAAAGGCTTTATAATAACTGATTTTAGCAATGCTTTCTTGTACATGACTTCAAAAGTACAAGCAATAAAACAAAAAGTAGTTAGTGTACAGTTAGGAGCTGAGAGAGGAAGTTGCCGTCAAGGGAAAAGTCCTCCATTAATACTACTGAAATGTCTCCTTTTCCTATGGTTTCAGCTAAAACCATTTTGGAGAAAAGTACTTTAGTATACCAAAAAATATTTCTGTCAGTCATCTTTAGGATGCTTGCTAAACATGGCTGGAAATATTTTTGTCCACCATTGCAACCTTTTATACATATGACCATGACCCTGAGGTAATCAGGCCCAAGAATATGTTGACTATTTTTTCCTCCTTGACTTTTACCTTTAAACAGAGCTTGCTTCAGAATGTATAGCATAAACTGAGCATGCTCCAGATGTACCACCTTTGAAGAGCTGTCTTACCTCAAAAGGCTTAAGCTCAGTGTTTGCGAGCCTCAGGCTTCCTTCATGCAAAGAAGACTTTTGGAATAACTCCAAAAGTTATTCCAGTACAGACAGAACACCTGTCTCCTTTCCTCTACCTTATCTGCTTTGTACTCACCAAAAAATGAACCATTGTGCTTAGCCATGGGGCCCCATCAAAGGAAAAGCTTTTGTGCAACAATGAAAATAGTTTGCTAAAAGAATATTCTTCAGAATAAAATACATGTTTGAAAACCATGTATCTGAAAAGGGACTGATGTCCAAAATACATAAGGAACTCTTAAGATAAAATAATAGTAACTGTCTATGTTTTAAAATAATTAAAGAACTTTAATAAAGATCTCTCTAAAGAAGACATTCAACATGGCCAACAGACGTGAAGGTATGTATTATACTTTTAATCATAAGAGAAATGGAAACCAAAATTGCATCAAGATATCATCAATTCATTTTTACTAGAATAACTCATCAAAAATACAATAAATGATGGCAATGATATGAAGAAATTAGAGCCCACGTGCAATGCTGGTAGGAAGGTAACATAGGACAACCACCATAAAAAGCATGGAATTCTTCAATAGGAAATAAAAGTATCTGGTGCTTCAGCAATGCCAGTCACAGGCATTAACCCAAATAACTGAACTGAGATCTTGTAGAAGTCTGATTACCTCATAGCCGCTGAATCACTATTCATAACAGCCAAGATAAAGGAACAGTGGAAACATTCATCAACAGAGACAAGAAATGTACTATGTTCATGTAATAGGATATTCGAGCTGTAAAATGTAGGGAACACTGCTGTTTCATACAACGTATGTGAACACTGAAGATGCTAAATCCAGTGACATAAGCCACACACAGAAAGACAAAAAGCACATGATTACACTTATAAGAGATGCCTAAATTTTTCAGGCTCAGAAGTTAACAATGGAATTGTGGTTGCCCAGGGCTAAAAGAGCCAGAAAGGGCCGGATTTTACAAATAGACAAAATTGCAGATGCCAAAAAATAAGTCAATTCAAGTCAATTCTTTTAAGCAATGAAACCAAGACATAAAGAAGCTTTAGGCTGTTTTCATTTTGGGGAGGGAGCTCTTCGGGCACCATTGGTAGTCTGCTTGTGCTGTATGGATATTAAATTGTCAGCCCAGTGTCCCTAAAAATGAACTGTTCCTTAGATACTGCTCTTTCATTTTTGGCTTAAAAAATTCAAAACATTTGCTCATATAATGATATTTCTAACATTCCTGCCCATGAGTGGCCTGGGTGCCTAGAAAGGAACCTGATTCATGCTCTTGAGCTGAGTCTATCCAAAGTGAGAAGAAGGTAGCAGTTCATACAAACCATCTAGGAACTGGGTACACAAGACAGACATGTTCTTTTGTTTTAATTGAATCATCTAGTCAGCCCAAACATCCTAGTATATAATTCAACTTGGATATGTGCAAACAGGTGCCTCTGTGTGTGTGTGTGTGTGTGTGTGTGTGTGTGTGTGTGATGGATGTGTGCATTCATGTATGCACATGTGTATGTGTATATGGAGGTTGTGAAGATTCTATTCACTGGTCAATGAGACTGGCAGAAAGCACGCCTACACACTCCTGTAGTTTTAGGCAGTGGCTCAGGAGACAAGATGGCAGGTGCATGCCCTACCATCGGCCGGAAACTCTTCCCTAGGAGCCCACCCTTCCTTACTTGAGCTTTCTTCTGTGTCGTCTTCTTTCTCCTCCACTTGGATTTGCACTGTTGAAGAAAGACGTGAACAGCAATTACTTCCACGCCTGTATAACTGTCAGCCACTGCCTCTACTGTCATCGTTTTTATTATAAGGGTTTTGTGCAGGTGGGAAAAAAAACAAGGGCTGGAGAGATGGCACAGGCATCAAGAGCACTTTCTGTTCTTACAGAAGGTCCAAGATTTGATTCCCAGCACCCACAAGTCAGCTTACAACTATCTGTAATTTCAGTTCCAGGGGACCTGATGTCCTCTTGTGGCCTCCAAAGACACCAGACACACAGGTGGTACATAAACATACATTCAGGTAAAACCTTCACAAACATAAAGAAATGAATATTTTTAAAACTTTTTTTCTATTATTTTGATACTAGTTCTTTTCTGATTATATAGTAAATACAAAAATCCAACTATTACAAAATATATGGCTTTTCAAAACATTATAAAATTCAATTATTATAAAATATGTGATGTAGGAAACTGGTACTTGGTGACCCAATTCCACTCCTGCCGAGATCCCCAGATTACTGCTGGTTTCCCATTTGGTGTTTCCTCAGATCCTCTTGGGGCACAAACTGACACACAATGACAAAACTAAAAACACACTCAGAATCACAACACTCCCGGAGAGTGAGCCAGAAAGGCTATGAGTTCAAGGTCAGTCAGGGCTATACTGGAGGCCCTGACTCAAACCCCCACAAAAGTCCAGGTTTTATCACCTGCACAGCTAGGACACTTGTGTCTGTGTATCAGCCTCCTGTTCTAATCATGACTGTAACCAAATTTACTACTGTAAAATGGAGAATAATTCATTCCAACCTAGTTTTCCAAGTATCCCCCCCCCCAAAAAAAATCCTGTATAAACATGGTCAAAGTTGGATCCTCCCTCTATCAGTTACAGCCTTCTATCAGTGCAGCCTAAATGTCCCAGCATGTGGTCCTCCATGTCAACATGAGAACCTATGACTTTAACACTCAAGCCTTCTATCTATCCCGTACCCAAACTCTCAAACATTTTGATGTCAGTCATGGTTCATTTTTATAAGGGAATATAATGTTCTTTTTTATTGTTTTTATTGAGCTATTTATTTTTCTCTGCTCCACTCCCTTCCTCCTCCCTCCACTTCTGCCGTCTCCCATGATTCCCACACTCCCAGTTTACTCAGGAGACTTTATCTTTTCTACTTCCCATGTAGATTAGATCCATGCAGGTCTCTCTTAGGGCCATCTCTGTTGTTTAAGTTCTCTGGGATTGTGAATTGTAGGCTGATGATTTTCCTTTGCTTTAGGTCTAAAGGCCACTTATGAGTGAGTACATATTACATTTGTCTTTGAAAGACAAATAACATTCTTATAAAAAGTTTTAACAGTACAATAATATGGGAAATGTGTGGAAATTGGTGGAATCTTCCTAGTGTTCTCCCTAATGCTGAAGTTGAATTTATTGCTGCAGGCATCACTATTTGCCAGAGGTAGAGCTCTGTAAGTCCTTATAGAAACTATGAGCTAGGGGCCAGAGGGTGGCTCAGTCACACGCTTGCTGGAGAAGAATAAGGACTGAAGTTTGTACCCCAGAACACATGGAAAAGTCAGGCATGAGTAACAGCCTCCTGAAATCCCAGCACTCTGGAGACAGAGGCTGAGGTCTTAGGCCCTGGACAGACTGGCCATCTGGCTAACTAGACTAACCAGAGTCCCTGAGTTGAGGTTTCAGGGAGAAACTCTGCCTCCATAAATAAATGTGTGGTGCAACTGAGAAAGACACCCAACGTCGACTCCAGGTTTATACAGGCTTGTACACATGTATGCATTCAAACATGGGAACACGCATAGACATGCATGCATACAGAGGCATACCACCTATAAACACGCAAGCAAAAATTTAACAACAGAAAAAAAACAGAGTCTAGAAACTTGTCATAATTTAAGGTGGAGTGGCATAAATCTAAAAATGCCATCATGGCAAACAACGTTAGTATGAGTGGGTCAAACAGCTTCTGGCTGTGTTTCTGATTTTCTCTGTGAGACATTTAATCACAGCATTCAAGAGGCAGATACAGGCCGATCTCTGAATCTGAAGGCAGCCTGCTCTATATACCAAACTCCAGGCCAGCTAAGGCTACCTAGTGAGACTCTATCTTCAAAACAAGAGGTTCTTTTTCCTGACAGACATATCAAAAAGGCAACATATGCCAAAGATGTAAATTTCATTCACAAAGCAGACTATTGTGAAAGCACTTTTTGCTTTTAAATATTATCGCCATAAAAAGTTTAAGATATGCAAAAATGTTATCTACCAACATCAGCCCTGGACTGCAGAACTAAATGTCCTTTTGTTCAGGGTGGACACATACCTTCTGTTGCTAGCAGAATTTTTATGTCACTACAAAGATTTTGTAGTAATGAAGGCAAATCTGAGACGATTACAGTCTGACATAGGTCATGTTCCTTATTTGCAATTAATGCCACCTCCAAGTCAAAGAATTTCCTAGGAAGACATTTTGATTGTGTAAGATTGCTCCTAGAGCAGGGTCTTATCAGAATACAGAATATGGAAACAGCTGAAAACAATAGCAAATGTCAACCCATTGACTTAGTTTAGAATACTATTGTTATGATGAAATACCACGACCAAAAGCAACTTGGAGAGGAAAAGGTTTATTTGGCTTGTACTTCCATTAGCCCAGTAGTTCTCAAGCTGTTGGTTGAGACTCCCCAAAGACCATCAGAAAACAGATGTTTATATTACAATTCATAACAACAGAAAAATTACAGTTATGAAGCAGCATTGAGAATAATCTCATATTTGGGGCACCACAACACAAGATGCTGTCTTAAAGGGTCACTGCATTAGAAAGTTGAAAACCACTGATATAACAGCTCATCATCAAAAGCAGCGAGCTCAGAAACTCACACAGGGCAGGAGACTGGAAGCAGGAGTCGACACAGAGGCTGTGGAAGTGTGCTGCTTACTGGCTTGCTCATCATGGCTTGTTCAGCCTGCTTTCTTATAGAATAGTGGTTCTCAACCTGTGTGTTACAACCCCTTTGGGGGTCACATATTACATATCCTGTATATCAGATATTTACATTACAAATCATAACAGTAGCAATAATTACAGTTATGAAGTAGTGACAAAATAATTTAGTGCTATGAGTCACCATAACTTGAGGAACTGTATTAAAGGGTCACAGCATTAGGAAGGGTGAGAACCACTGTTTAAAATCTAGGACCACCAGTCCAGGGATGACACCACCCACAATGGGCTGGTCCCTCACCCATCAATCACTAATTAAGAAATGTCCTACAGCCAGATCTTATGGCGGCATTTTCTCAATTGAGGTTCTCTCCTGTCACATAACTCTCTATCTTGTGTCAAGCTGACATAAAATTAGCCAGCACACCAACTTATCCAAAGCAACTATTTTGAAAGCAACTAAAATGAATAATACATTATGCTGCTTTATAATGACCAATTTGTTGGAATAGGATTTGATGGCTAAAATAAGACAAGATAGGAAAACTATGAAGTGAAGAAAAGTGTAATCCCATATTTAGGAAAGACCCCAAACTAAACAAAAACAGCATCAGAAACAATTGGGTTTTCCCTACCAGGTGGGGTGGGGGTGGGGAGAGCAAAACTGGAGTCAAGGAACATCTTCCCTGGTACAGAAAGAACTATTTTAACTGGCCATCAAATGTGGTGTCAAGTAAGGAATTAAGAAAGATTTGTGATTCCTAAGGGATGCCATGAATCTTGCAGATACAGCCATTCTCTTCTCCTGAGTGGGCCAGTTTGTGTGTGATCACCTCCAGGTCTCATGAGGTACGGTCTTTGCTCTAGCCTTCCTTTTTCTGACAGGACCATTTTTTATAGTCACTGGTGTAATCACTGATTTTTCTTCTTAACCCAAACCCTCAACTAAGACATCATCAACATCAAAAACTACAACAAGATTTAAGACTCTATCAAAATTCTTAGACCAAGCTTTCTTTTAATGGAACTGTGCAGGGTCTTCAGAGTATCCATCAATACTGTTCTGTATTCAGTCCCACTGAAAACAATACTGAGGAACTAAGCTAAGACACCTACGGCCAAATCCTGTGTAAAGGATTGTTCTTCCTGTCTCATACAATCTTCAGGAAAGACCTGCCATCTATTAGTTAGCAGTCCCCTATAGCTTTTTCCCAATCCTACGATTCTCTCATTCATTGGCTCCTTCAAAACCCCTATCGATCTTCTTTTAAAATAGCCCTTCTCTCTGGAAGTAATGTGAAGACAGCAAGCTCTGTCAAATGTTGGAGGCGGCGAGGGAAACTACATCAGAGGGTGCCTATTTAAGAGAAGAATATGCAGCAGGAACAGATGAACTCCTAGGCAACCCAGATCCTCATTTCATGCAAATAAAGTCAGTAATTAAAACAACCATAAAAGGAAACAACAGCAAAATGTCATATTTCAGAAGCATTGGAGTTGTTTAGAAAAGCGGATGTTGTCTGGGGCTTTCTTATTTAATCTGCGTTTCTGAAAGTCATTCTTTATATTTCAGGGTGACAGTAAGCAAGTGGGCAAAAGAATTCAATATTGTTTATTCCTCTGACCAAGGCCAGCTCTTAAAGTGATGTTGTCACACCAGGTTATTTTTTGGAAGCTGAAAATTCTATTTTTTTTCAACTAGTGGTTATATATCCGCAAAGATACACAGAAATGTTCTGGGGTAGGAATGTATAAAGTCTTATAGAAAATGCCCTTGATTTAAGGAGTTTTCTTATTTGATCCAAGGAGAGGGGGATGCCTCTGCAACAATTTCCTTTGAGATTGGGTTTATACATGAGATGCCTTTAAGACATTCAGGCATGGCATTAAATAGGCGGTTGAGTATTTCAGCCTGAAGTTTCGAAGAAAATGTAGGCTAGAAATATGAACTTGAAATTGGCATGGAAATCTTTAAAGCCTTAAACCCAGGTAGAACACTAAGAAATTAAAAAGCAAACAGTAATGAGATGCAAGGAAAATAGAGCTGAGGTGGGAGGGAGAAATGGGCAGTTTAGGGACAGGGGCCTCCATTCCTGCTTCTGGCTGTAAACTGAAAACACTATTGGGCCTGTCCTGGGTGAAGGGCAGGAATGTCAATGCTTGAGCGCTCTCATGCCTGATCTGTCTCCCAAATGATTTTAGGACAAATTCAAAGAAGGACATGTCACAGTAGCAATAAAGGCTCATTGAAAGACATCCGTTTCTCCTCTGATCAAGAAAACAAATTTTCGGGCCTGGGTCAAGACCTAAAATTCAAAGTGGTCATATCAATGACTTAGCAAAAGAGGAACCCCTCAGAAAAGTGGGACCACTCTTATAAAGGCAGAATCAGATTAGGGTATGCTGAAGAGATAGGAGAAATGAGCAGGCCTTTAATGAGGCAGGGCACTTCAGTACTTTTCTGATCAGAATTCTGTCCCCTAATGCAATCTCCTACCAGCCACCGTGAGGTTCTGTTGGATACAAAGATCCTTCTAAGTAAGGTAAAAGGTAAAAAATTTTCCTTGTTTTGTTTGTTTGTTGTTTGTTTGTTTTTTGTTTGTTTGTGTTTGTTTGTTTGTTTGTTTGGCCGGTTGGATTTTTGTTGTTTGCTGTTTTCCTTTCTCTTACTTTAGGAGGCTATCTAGAACACATGTTTCTGGGACTTTTTCTTCTCTGTCATGGGACTGCTTGTCCTCATTGTGGATGGTCTCCATGAGCCTTTTCCTTCCCTTCAATCTTCTGCTTCTGGGCAGCTGCTGAAAAGTAAGCCTGCCTGCCCTGGCATTTTTCTTTGAAACTATAACATTGTCCTTGAGCTTCCTTTGGTGTCCATTCTAAATTCCTTTATTTGTGAGACTAAGAGCCCCAAGAAAGGATCCTGATGTGTCTAGAAGCAGGGGTAACTCATGGGGCTCCCCAGAATTTCTGGTGAGAATAAGATATGGAAGATAAGTGATGTATATCAAAGAGATATGTCACGGCTGCCAGTTAACCACAATTTGAACTGGAAATTGACCAGTGGGTTGGGAAACATGGAAGTCAATCAATCAACCAATATGGTGGCCGTAGAATCAGGGAGGTGGTGTAGACCATAGCCTGAGGGATTTTTTTCTAAATAGAAACTTTATTCTTCATTTTTTTATTTTATTGAGCTATATATTTTTCTTTGCTCCCCTCCCTGCCCCTCCCCTTCCCTTGAATCCTCCCCCAAGGTCCCAATGCTCCCAATTTACTCAGGAGATTTTGTCTTTTTCTACTTCCCATGT
>LOJH01028523.1:6710-17715 GCA_001685095.1 Ellobius talpinus | reverse complement strand
AAAAAATAAAGAAAGTAAAGAAAAAAAATAATAAGATTCTGGTACTGATGAAGTGAGATTGTTGCAATAGAACTAACCATATTTTGGGGGTGGGGTTGGAAAGATGTGGAAGATTTTACTACTTTGAACTGGAAAAGACTTTAAATATTGTTGGCAGAGCTTAGAGGGTCATTATTGCAGAAGCTTGAAAGATTGTAATGTTGAAGGAGATAAACACAGACAGTGGAACTCTGACATAAACACATTTTCAGAGAAGTACAGTGACTGTCAAGAGGGCTATTCCCATGATAATTAAGGGTCTGTGTGTGCTGATCTTGCTGGGACTGAAGCAACAGTTGTGATTGTCAAAGAAACCAGGATCACTAATATAAAATCTCCTCTTTTCCTTGGGAATCCACACATCTTAATTGATGAGACTGTGATCCAAGGATTTGGGGTCACATATGATAGACCAACTGAACTTGACAATGTAAACATCAACAGCTTTGATGATATTTACAAAATGCAAGATTGGTGGAGATCATGAAGGGCAGCAGTACATTTTGGCAGTGTTAGACTCCCTGAAGGAAGATCCTGAGAGGCCACTGGTGAAAGTAAACCCTCAGTTGCTATGGAATATTGAAGATGCTAGGACAAGATAATATCTACCTTGAAATATGCATGCATGGAGTGGAACTGGCCTAAGACAAAGTGAGATATTTGTGGGTGGCAAGTAGCAGAGCTGGACAGTCCTGGATATCTTCGGAGCCCAGAAGATGAGTTCTAGGTATCAAACACTGAGCTACAGTATTTATCATATGCATTTTATTTTGCTTTGATGTGATTGTTTTAATGCCCCGATTCTTCCCTTTTAAAATAAGAATGTTTAAGAATGTAATTTACTTTTCATATTCTAGGGCCCATGGTTAGGAGTTTTTTCTGTTTAGAGAAACATAATACTTTTGAAGTACTAGCATTGTCAAGAATATTTTTGTTTGCATTCCTGAGAACATTGTGCTATAACCTGCAATTTCAAGACAAATTCTTTCTGTCTTAAATTACTTTTGCTCAGGGTTTATGTCAGACTGACATAAATAAAACTAGGACAGCATAAAACAAGGAGAGTCAACCTCAGTGCCATTGCAATTTAAGACTGGACATCACACTTTGTTGTGTGGGTATTCTATATATAGTAAGGTATCTGAATATTGTTGCTGCCTTGACATAATATAAGTATTGGGATATTCCTTCCTTAGTTTGTGAAACAATTTTGAAGAAATAAATAAAAACATCCTTGACTAAATCAACTAACATGAGACATTAATATATTGTTTTCTAACCCACTTAAAATACTGAAAGTATCATAAAACAAAATTTTTAAAAATTTATCAAAATGTTCCTCATGAGGCTTGTAGCATTTTGAAGATTAAATATGAATATTCTTTTAAAATTAGTGAACAGAACTCTCCTGAGATTTGCTATTCTTAGACCTCATGGATCACTGAGAGTGTCAGTAGGTCTATTCAAACAAATTGCAAATTTTCCGTTTTTTTGAAGCAGAAGAATAATAAAAACTACTTGGCTTTAACACTTTCAATTCTATATTTATACTCTCAGCATCCAAACAATGCCTGTATGTATATAATATCAATTTTGATTTCAATTTAATGTTCTTTATTCCTCTAGGCTTCATCGGAATGCAAGCCTTTTCTATTTGGGTTAATTTCACACTTATTTTCTTACAAAATTTCATTATTCTGGTTATGTTTTTTTATTTTTAAGATCAGTTCTACTAAACGTTGCATTATGATAACAGGAAAATTTATATTGATGCTTCACATAAGTTTAAATCCTAGGGTGACTGAAGGGGATGAAAACTAAAGAAGTAATAATACATACATATATACTACAGAGAGAAAGAAAGAGAGGAGAGAGAGAAAGAGAGAACCCATTCTTCTGCTTTTTATTTTTCTTTTCTTTTTTTCTTTTTAAAAAGGAAAACAAACTATCTTTTTGTTTTCATTTTACATACCAATCCCAGTTCCCACTCCATCCCCTCCTATTTCCTTTAACTTCCCCCCACACCCTACCACCAGCCACTTCTTAGAGAGGTAAAGGCACATTGCTATGATAAAGGGTTAAGGCCCTCCAAACTATATCTTGGCTGAGCAAGGTATCCCTCAAAAGAGAATGGGTTCTAAAAAGTCAGTACAAGCAGTAGGAATAAATTCTGGTGCCACTGCCAGTGGTCCGACAGACTGGCCCAGACATACATCTGTCACCCACATTCAGAGAGTCTAGTTTGGTCTTATGTGGGTTCTCCTCTATCTAGTCAGAGTTGTTGAGCTCCTATTAGCTCAGGTAAACTGTTTCAGTGGGTGTTCCCATAATGGTCTTGACCCCTTTACTCATATGCTCACTCCTCCCACTCTTCAAATGGACTTTGGAAGCTCAGCCCAGTGCTCTGCTGCAGATCTCTGCCTCTTTTCCATCAGTTGCTGGATGAAGGTTCTATGATGATATTTATGATATTCATCAGTCTTACCACAGGGCAAGTCAAGACCGGACCCCCTCTCCTGTATAGCTAAAGGTCTTAGCTGGGGTCATCCTTGCGGATTACTGGGAATTTCTCTAGAGCCAGGTTTTTTGCTAGCCCCATATTGGCTCCCTCAATCAAAATATCTCTTTCCTTGCTCTCATCTCTGTCCTTCCTCCATCTCAACTACCCCATTCCCTCAAGTTTTCCTCCCTGCTCTCATTCTCCCCTCCTCTACCCATTCCACCCTCCCTTCCCCCAACCCTCATGCTCCCATTTTTGGCAGGAGATCTCTGCTTTCCCTTCTCAGGAAGATCAATATATGTTTTTTACGGGTTCACCTTGTTACTTAGCTTCTCTAAGTTTGTGGATTATAGGCTCATTATCCTTTGCTTTACAGCTAGCATCCACTTATGCATGGGTACATACCATCTTCATCTTTCTGGGTATGAGTGACCTCACTCAAGATGGTTTTTTTTTCTAGTTTCATTCATTTTCATGCAAATTTCAAGATGTCTTTGTGTTTTGCTGCTGACTAGTACTCCATTGTGTAAATGTAGCACATTTTTTATCCATTCTTTGGTTGAGGGGCATCTAGGTTGTTTCCAGATTCTGGCTGTTACAAATAATGCTGCTATGAACATAGCTGAACAAATGTCCTTGTAGTATGATTGAGCATCCTTTGGGTACATGTCCAAGAATGATATTGCTGGGTCCTGAAGTAGGTTGATTCCCAATTTTGTGAGAAATTGCCATACAGATTTCCAGAAGGGTTGTACAAGTTTGTATTCCCACCAGCAATGAAGGAGTGTCCCACTTGCTCCACATCCTCTTCAATATAAGCTATCATTGGTGTTTTTGAACTTAACCATTCTGGCTGGTATAAGATGGTATCTCAGAGTTGTTTTGATTTGCATTTCCTTAATGGCTAAATATGTTGTACATTTCCTTAAGTGTCTTTCAGCCCTTTGACATTCTTCTGTTGAGAATTCTCTGTTTAGTTCTGTACCCCATTTTTCAAATTGAATTATTTGGAGTTTTGATGTCTAATTTCTGAGTCTTTCTATTTTATCTATTCAGTTACACAATGACTGCTGAAAGTTTCTTATGTTCTAGGCTTTTTGCTAAATACTAAGGAGTTTGGTGAAAATGAGAGAAGCAGTTCTTGTTGTACTGAAGCCTATATTTCATTAAATTATAATGGTGATTTATAACCATGGCCCTGACAGAATCAACCATCTTCTTCGTACAGATCATTAGTTTTATTCTATTTAGTAAAATACTCAATTGAGACCAATTTTTCCTAGAATTTATTAATCTTTTTGTTCCTCTAGTGTTTCTGTTAGAGTCTCTCATATCTGATTTTAACTAAATCCATATATATGACATTAAAAGTAAAAATAGATATGCTCTTTGTTTCAGAGATAAGTCACCCTGTTAGGTGAAAATAATTATTAACATCTCATATTGAGTTAGGGTGGTGTAGTTCTGTGGTAGTTACCTTGGATCAGTATGTACAAAGTCCTAGATTTATTCCTCAGTACTTTATATGTTGTAACAAAAAGGAGAGAGAAAAAGAAGAGAAGGAAGAGAGAAAGAAGAATAGACAGAACAAAATGGAGAGAGACTCTGAAATAGTAATATGAACTATGAGGTTTTTTATAAATAAGGACTTCCTCCACATTTTGTTCCATTATTTCTTCTATTAACTTACAATTGAATTATAATAATACACATAAAATTAATGCATGTATATTGAAATAATTATGTTTAGGTGGGCCTGTATTTATCAAGCTCCTAGATAAAATACAGTAGCTTTTAGTAAACACTTATTAATTTGAAAAAATAAATTTCTATATATAAAAACGTACTGAACTCCTATTTAGAAAAACACACTTTTGTAACCTATTTGAGGAAGCAAGTATGTCCATACACATGTGCACACTACACACACACACACACACACACACACACAAAACCTGTGACTGGTTCCTGCAGACACATCACCATTTGGTTGTGCTGTTTATGACAAAGAGGCTCAGGTTAGATGCTAACCAGTTATAACATGTCCATGAATTTTTGGCTAAATCTAATAACTAAAATGAAGTAGAATTATTGACACTCCTTATCAAGCTCTGTGTGTTTATTGTTATGCATTCTTAATTTGTCACCCATCTGTCCACAGTCACCATCTGTAATCTCACCATCACTGTCAATTCTCTTCCTCTCTCTACTCAACAATCTCTCCTTAAGCATTCCCAAAATGGAATCGGCTTTCTCTTCCCATCTCCTTGTTTTTGCTATTGCTTACTTCAGCTTGTTCCTATTTGCACTGATTGCTTAACGCCTGCCTGATTGGTTTATGCCTTTACAAAAATCAAGACACAATTACAAATCTGATGATCCCCTTAAGTTGCCTGCCATTTCCAATAAGCTCTTAGTAACGAGAAAGGAGGATCTAAAATATTCCTATGCAATACCATTCTCCTTCTGCCTTCTGCCTGCTTCCATGACACAAATCTCTCCAGCTCCATTTGCCCTCTGATTCAAACCTGGGAGGAGGGGTTTAAACTCCTGCTACTGTCTGGTTTTGAAACTGAAATTGTGTCATGTGTTTATAAGCCTCTATATGCCCCCCCACTCTAGCTCCAGTAGTTCCCACAAATATTTACCATTTTTCCTTTTACAGAAGAATTTCTTGTTCCCCCTATTTATACACTAAATAATTTGTGATACTATTGTACTTACTACCTCTCCCTTTCAGTTCAAGGTGAGAAGTTCTGTACTCAGAATCCTTTCTTTCCTCAAAATATGTTATGCAATTTTACATAAATGTTCCTATCTTCTGAGAAACTTCTCTTTATCAGAACTGGCATTACCATCCCACCTCTGAGTTCAGCCATAGTCCATTGATTTACTCATTATGTATTTATACTTTTAAAAACTCCATATTCTAGATCATTTATGTCCTTTCTCCTGTTGCACCTCAATGCAGACACAGCATCGATTACAAATTTTACGGTCAATTACAATTAACGAATTATCATGAGTTTGCAGCCAAGTGTCAAGAATCCCAATACAGTGATCCCTTCTCTTCTAAAAGTCTTCAAAATTCAGATATTAAAACTCTTAGATTGGGCTTTTGAATTCATAAGTAAGTTGTGTTCAGTATTGTTAATTTAACTTAAAAGTCAGTGTTTGAAGAAAACAATTTTCTCTAATAGGTTAGAGAAACTCTCTGTGTAGTTAATATCTAAGATCAAGAGCCAAAGAAGGAGTAATAAAGATATAAACTAAAAACACCAAAACCACTAAATATGGCATTCAATATATATCAAACAATTGAAGGAACACTTCATGGCTACCTAAGAGCATTTTTTAATATTAGAAATATTTTTCTGTATTTTTTTCTTGATATTATTTATTCGGTTTGAATTCATAGAAATAGTTTTGTTTCGTTTTCCTTATATACTTTGGTTTTGCCATTGACAGTCTGCTTGATATTATTAAAGCATGACAATGGTTTATTGTGTATTTTTTGTATTGAGATACATAGTTTATATGATACATTTGTATAACACTGAATCTAAAATGTGTTATTGAAATACTCCAATTAAAGCTTTTTTCTCTGAGTGAAGACTGAAGGCATTACTTTAATTCATACAGGGACTATAAAGATTTGTGCATCACTAGTAGACATTTAAACATATTTAAAATTGTAAATTCAATTAAATGTAAAATGTCACAATGCTTTTAGAGTTAAAATTAACTAAAATGATAGAAATGGGAGGTGATAGAACACAAAGTCCTATTATTAAAGCAGTATTTCTAATAGTAATGTACATATCTGTAAATACACTGTAAGAATTTTGAACAGGTGATCCTTACATGTAGTTTCTTCCTCCAGGCCAGACATAAGCACTGAATTATAGCAACTGCACTTATCCACAGACTATGTCATGTGATCAAGTCTATTAATATTCCCTAGTATGACATTTTTCAATGGTGGATATTTCTTAGTCCCTAATAATGGGTATGAGCCTTCTCAGTGGTGGTGTTTTCTGAGAGTCACCCATGATCCTGAAAATAACCCCAAGAAACTCACTAGCTCATGAAACAGGACATAGAAAGAATCTTTCTTTAGTCTACCCATGTCTTCTCTATTAATGCTGAAAAGACACGTCTTTCTATTTTCCTAGAATTATGCTGCATTTGGCTATGCCCTTAACAGAAAGCATCAATGCTGACTGAAGATGAGGGCCATGCTGAGTGACTAGAGGCCTCTCACTGTCTTTCAGGTTGTTGATCTCTTAGGGCTATGTGAAATACTTGGACTTAAGTTAAAACAAGTATACATTATTTCATGCCAACCCCTAAAGAATCTGGGCAATGGCAACCATGGGAGAGTATGGTATATTATACAATATATATATATATATATATATATATTACCTTCCTGTAGGAAAATATACTATAGATAGACAAACTGTTGGGATATAGTTTGCCTATCACCATTACAGAGTTTTGCCTAAGAGGATGAACTATAGAGGCAGTAATGTGTAGATTGGTGAAACTGTAGATGTATAGTTTTTTACTTAGGCATAACAGATTTGATTGTCAGATGGGGCTGTTAAAGAAACCAATTAAAGAGAAATAAATGTGGTGGTGCCCTCTTCATCTTTGTTCTTTTGTCTGAACAACTAATGCAAGAGTTGGAACCTCTGAATTACGTAATGTACATAGTTAACTCTTTTCACTGCTTTCTTAGCTGCCAAGTCCCCCCCCAAAAAAAATACATCTACTTAAACAAATAGCAGTAGGCCTTTATGGATCCTGTCTATCTTCTAATATGCAATTTACATCATAGAGATGATATAGCGCCAAGCTCTGTGTGCCGTACAGATTTACAAAAGGGGGTCTAGAAGTAGTCAAGCAGCAGTGAAAGTGGTTAAAGGTAATCTGTGTGGAGAGGCAGATGTTTGCTTAAAATCCATAAAGTTACTGATTGAAAATTCAAGTGTCAACATAGACTACCTCTTCATGAATTGTTGGCCCCTCAATGACAATGTTTTTCAACTCTGTCATGTTTACTGGGAGAATAGAATTTCCCATATTAGACCAAAGATCTAATATAAGCTTTCACAGTTCGGTAGAAAGCTGAACTTATATCTTTAGCAAGATTTCTACAGTAGTCAGTTTTATAAGATAAGAAAATAGATCTATAAAATTCAAGACTGCAAGATTGGACAGATGTGCTCGAGAAACTTGACATTGTCTCCACCTGAACAGTCTGATATCCATAAACTCTCTCGGCTAACAGAATGGCTCATGTTATTCACCAAAGAGAAATCTTGTCTCATTACATAAAAACTATACAAAGGCTTTGCCTAAGGCAAATGGCAACCAAAGTGTCATTTTCACATCTGTCTCAAGATACTCCTCAACTTTTTTCAAAAATAATATTTTGTATCAACATGATTTAAAGACGTGGGGTTATATCATGGATGTCTGCATGACCTTATGATTCTCCAGATTTCCTCAGTGTCTGTTGTTAAATGCCCCTCTTTGTTTCTGGTTTTGTTAACTTGGATATTTTCTCTCTGCCTTTTATTTAATTTGGATAAGGGTTTGTCTAGGGGATTTTCTCAATGAACCAACTCTTTGTTTTACCGTCTCTTTGTATTGTTTTGTTCTCTTCATTTCTGTTTTATTGATTTCAGCTCTCAGTTTGATTATTTACTAACTTCCTGGAGTTAGAGATTTCCTTTAGTACCTCCTGTCGGCTGGAATTATAGATAGGAAGTGCTTAAATCTATCTTAAAATTGGCTTTTTCATGAAATGTCTTGTTTTCCCCATCTGTGGTGATTGAAAGTTTTGTTGGGTGTAGTAGTCTGGGCTGATATTAATAGAATCTTAGAGTCTACAAGATATCTGCCCAGGTTATATAGTATGTCCTTCTATAGCTGTGTTGCTTTTATTGGTTACTGAATAAAGCTGTTCTGGTCAATGTCTTAGCAGAGTATAGCCTGGTGGGACACCCAAACAGAGATATAGAGCATAAGCAGAGTCAGGGAGATGCCATGTAGCCGCTGAAGAAGAAAGATGCCTAGGAAATTTACCAGTAAACCACAAGCCTTGTGGTAAAATATAAAATGATAGGAATGGGTTAATTTAAGATATAAGAACTAGTTATCAATATGCTTAAGTAATTGGCCAAACAGTATTGTAATTAGTGTAGTTTCTATATGATTATTTCAGGTCAGGGTGGCTGGGAATGAACAAGCAGCTTCTGCCAACACCCAGCCTTTCTGACTATTACAGTCTCCATTGAAAAGTCAGGTAATTCTGATATGTCTGCCTTTATATATTAGAATTTTCCTTTGCTGCTTTTAATATTCTTTTTTTATTCTGTATGTTTAGGCTTTTGAGTATTATGTGTCAAATGAACTGTTTTACTGATCTTGTTTCTCTACTGTTCTGTAACCTTCTTGTACCTTTATAGGCATGCCATTCTTTAGGTTGGAAAATTATTCTTCTCTGAATTTCTTGAATACATTTTCTGGACCTCTGAGCTGGGAATCATCTCCTTCTCCTATTCCTATTCTCCTTTTTGCCTCAAAAAGTGACATTTATTCAAAGAGAGAGAGAGAGAAAAAAAAACAAAAACAAGATGTCCATCCCTTGGCTCCATTCCCTCCCCCCTCCATCTGTTCCTCAGCCCCCCAGGACTGAACCCTGGCTATGGCCAAGTAGCAGGACAGCCCCTCCAATGAGGTCAGCAATATTGAGGGGCATCTCTTCAATGGGAGTGTTGTAGAATGTCTCAATGTCTCGAAGAGTCCTCTTGTCTTCTTCCATCACCATGTTAATGGCCACACCTTTACGGCCAAAGTGGCCACCACAGCCAATTCTGTGGATGTAGTTTTCCCTGTTTGTGGGAAGGTCTTGATGACTAGGGAGACCTGCTGCACATCAATGCCTCTGGCCTAGGTCAAGAAAGATGATAGAGCTGTCAGAAGATAATCTAACCAGACTGACTAGGCATACATGTAGGCAACCAAAGGTAGGCAAGGAAACAAGCATCCCTTGTTCCCCAGACCACAGGCATGCCAGATTTTCTTCCAAGTTGCTACGTTCCTGAAAGGGGCACTAGTCAGCCCCTTGGAGAGGGAATTACCTTGGACTATTCCTATTATTCTTATGTTTTGTATTTTCATAGTGTTCAGATTTCATAGTGTTTTAGGATTTTTTTTTGACATAACATTTTCTTTGACAGCTGAATCTATATCCTCTATTGTATCTTTAATATCTGAAATTCTCTCTTCCAATTCTTGTATTTTGTTGGAAATGCTTGCATATGTAGTTCCTGTTCACTTACCCAGATTTTCCATTTGCAGGATTTCCTCCATTTATGTTTTCTTTATTGCTTCTACTTTCATTTTCAGGTCTTTAACCATTTCCTTCACCTGTTTGTTTTTTCTTTTGGTTCTTGTCATTCTTTTAAGGGTTTATTGATATCCTCCAATTTTTTGTTGTCTTTTCTTCAATTTTTTAAGAGATTTTTTATTTTGTGGTTAAGGAAGGCTAGCATCTTCCTAAAGTTTATTTTAAGTTTGTTTCCAGGTGCTTCAGCTATGCCATATTATTTGGATGCTGCTGTTGTAGGATAGTTAAGCTATGTTGATGCTATGTTGCCTTTCTTGTTATTTATTGTATTCTTACATTGGCATTTAAGCATTTAGATTTGTGATGATTATAAATTTATGTGTTGATTCCAGAGTATATCTTTTTTTGGATTTTTTCCCTTTGGTTTCTGTTTTCTTTCTGATCTTCTGGTCTAAGTGGCTAAGGGTTCTGGTCACTAGCAAACCCTGCTATTCATTAGGGTGTCTCCTCTGGAGTTTTGGGGGCTTTGGGTCCTTAGATCCAACCTGGCATCAGGTAAAGCCCAAGTCTTTTTCAAAAGTTGTAGTTCAGAATAAGGGGACTAAATGGGGTGTAAGTCTTGATTTATTGGCTGGGCTATAAGGAGTGTTAGTGGGCCATGGGCTTTATCTTACCTTGGGTCCCTAGTTCTTACCTGGCATCCTGTAAAGCAACTGGACCTGTGGCCTTTGGGAAGGTCCATGAGATTTGCTCTAGAGATCAAGATCAGGAGAGTGGGGCAGCTCTGCTAGGAGGCAGGTTACTTACCTCTTTTTCCAGTTGGTATGAACTGTACGTGGGCAAATGGAATCTGCTGGAGTTATGGGGAAGGGATAGCTTCAGGGGAAGATGATGGAATGGATTGGGTGGCATAGTGGGTTTTGGAGGAACAGAATACAGGAGGTAGAGACAGTCTAGCTGGCAGGCAAGTTATTCACCCACTTGTCAACTGGACTTATATATATATATATATAATATCTCTATCTCTATCTCTATCTCTATCGCTATCGCTATCGCTATCTCTATCTCTATCTCTATCTCTATCTCTATCTCTATCTCTATCT